>JAVSBV010000127.1:1296058-1307920 GCA_033117975.1 Parotocinclus spilosoma
ACTGAAATAATAAAGATAATTCTTCTGTAGGAATGTTAATGTTTAGTTTTGGTTGCATATGGGCCTGAGCACCATCATTTACTATCTAGCATCAGGTACACGTAATAACCTTGCTTCAATGCATACAATATATTTATCATGTAACCATTTTTTGCCACGATTTTTTCAGGAATCTTTGTCACAAACCACATTATAGATTTTGTAGCATCTGTGTAGCGCACAAACTACATTTACCCAACTAATCAGACCAGTGAACCACACGCAATGCATGCTGGGGCCAGAACTGCATGCCCCCAGGAGGTGATCGGCACTACACTATTATATATACAGTACTTTCAGGCTATAATGGAAGAATATCATACAGCAAGCAGACAGCACGGTTTCACACCAGCTGCTGTCTATTAAAATTGTATAAAATGTAAAAACTACACAGATAACTATTACATTTGTCATAAAATATGCAAGAAAGCCATTTTGTTCCATTTAATAGTTAAAAATTCTAAAGTTATTGTAACAAATGATGTGCCAAAAATACAAATGAGAGTAAGCAAATCACAATAAAAATAAACTCAGTCACCATCCTTCTACATTAAATGACTTTACAACTTTAAAACTTTAGGTTTTGTCTTTATTAAACTCATTGTCAAATGAATCGAAACAAGGCTGGACATAGACATAGCACAAACATATCCCCTACAGCTTGTACATAAAGTGATGTAATTAGAAATTTAAAAGCAGACCACTCTAACATTAAATATTATTCTTTTTTTCAGAATAACAACTGAAATCAAAGCAAACATAATTACAAAAGAACATATTCCAACCTTAGAGTAAAGCAAACTTACTGACAAATCACACAGACATTTTAGCTAATGTGTATAGAGCCAAAGATTTCACATTTTCACGAGCTACAATTCAGTAGCAGGACAATAAACAGACCACTGTAGCCACACACAAAGACTGTGATATAAACAACTAGGGAAATCTGGCAACAGAACCGCTAAGGAATCTGCAGCTTGAAAAGCCATCAGTTCAGCAGGTGGACAAGTTTCTGGTACTCTCCAGTAACCTCGAACCGGCCTCTAATCTGAATTCAGATCTAAGCATAAATGTGCATAAACATGCAAGCATAACAAATTCCGCTTTGGGACCAGAGCACAGACAGCAGAAAAAGCTAATTTAAACAGAAACAGGAGCCACAGTCAGAAGCACAGCTTTTGTTTGGATAAGAGAGAGAACTAGGTAGAGGCTCAAAGGAACTACATGTTATTCTCAAAGACAGCACTGTAAAAAGTTGCATGTTCAAGCCACACTTTAGGGTGACAGGCTGCAAAATAATGACATGACATTGAGAGCTAGTGGGTGACAAACGTTCCTGGATGAATTCTATTTTTCTCCCTAAGTGCTCTATTTAGAGTTGTTGATGTAAGTGTGAGGAGGAAATGTGTATGCAGTAGAAAAACCTTGATATCTTACTTAACTAAATGAGAAATTGTTGTTATATTCAACAATCTGAAAAATGTAATACCATTTAGCATAAGGTTGTAAGGTTGTAAAGTACATAATAAGTGTATATTCTACAGAATATCAGAACTACCAGCCATAGCTATAGAACCACGGAAATGTCATCTTCTGAAACACTTCTGAACATGTGTAATGCCATTAATTACTAGTTATTCAGAATAAACTGTCTGACATTTAATAAATGATGCCTGACTTCTCCTCTCCTTGAACAAAACCTAAAGGAATCACATTGTTTGATATTATTTTAGTGAGTTTTTTGTGTCATTTTCTCTACACATTTGAGGGTATTCTTGTGCCTCATTGTAATAAATGCCATAACCTACACTTGTCTTTCACCTGCCTGTGAATCAAGGTCCCCTGTAGCACATTTATCTTGACGTGATTTCAAAATGGTCATGCATTTTTGTTTTTATTATAGTGATGCACATTCTCTGTGTTTACAGTCAAATTTAAGTATTCTCACACTTCTCTTCTTTTGGGTACTCTCAACCTGTAAGCTACGTTCTGCTAAGTATTGGTAAGTATATACCTGAGGCAGACAAGTGACTGCGCCCCACTGGATTCCCATGCAATGGGAAACATAACTATGTCTGGTATATATATCTTACATCAGGGTAACGAAAAGTTATGTGGTTGCATATTGAATAATCCACAAGTTTTTACTTAGTTCTACTCTGAAACCCTTGTGACACATGCTGAGAGACTAGCTGTTACAAATGGCATTTAAAAAAACAATGTATTTTTTGATTTTTTTTTCACTTTCGCTAAATGTTTCAAGTTTTATAAAGGATACAAATATAAGAATTACTGTATTGTACAGTACAGTAATGTACTAAATATTTTCATGTTGTATTTCAGTGAATATTCTTGTATAAACAGTCAACGTCCATTTCCCTCAAATTCCTGTTTTACAGAACATAAGGACATAAGACATAAGAACATAAGACAGGCAGTAAAGTGGGACGATCGAAACATACCTTGGCCTTTTCAAGCTGGAGCTGGGCTTGTCTCTCAGCCTCTCTGCGCAGTGCCTCTTTGTCCTCTTCCAGAGATACATCTGAGTCAGATGGTCGACTGGTATATGAGTCTGCTGAACCCTGTTTGGAGTATGACAAACATTATAACATAAAATTAATCAAGTATTTCTGTAATTTGCAGCGATGGATCTTTGAGCTTTTTCAATACAGCATTTATGCAAGAAACATCCAACATTGTGAATTTAGTTGCAATTTAGTTCCATAGATATATTTATATTCCATAAATATTTCCTCGCAGAATACATTGCCCTTGTAAAAGGATGTTTCCAATGCAGTCAACATATGCAAATGTATTCATAAATTCAACCCCGTACCCATCCATCCAAGACACACACACACACACAAACACACACACACACACACACACACACACACGCGTGCGCGCCATAACAGCCCTCCCGTGGCATTTGTGGAGCATTCACTGCAATGCCGTTTTCCAGCTACAATAATACATTTGTAGTTACTTTGTACCTGAGGATTAATTCACTATCAGTTAATTTACCACCCTGATAAATAGTATATATTAATAGTTTATTTTATTACAAGATAACTGACTACCAAAGTTATGTTTTATAACTGACATATATAAATTACATACAAAAGCAAGCACATTTTATCTAACTTATCCTAGCCAGAGTAGTAGGGAGTCTGTACCTATCAAAACAGGGCAATATCCTAAAAGGACCAATCTATCTGGTCTCCGGTCATACACACATAGCCAACCGTGTTTGTCTGTGACATCTGATCTCCCTAAAAGGCACCACAGGTAGTCAAACCCAGACTAGCATGGTGGTGGACTAGAATATTATGAGGGGTGTGCTACCTAAGAACCAATAATTTATTATTTAAAATGTAAACTTAAAATTGTCAGCAACCAGCTCACAACACACAAGGTGTTTATTGAGATATATGTACTTGGTGTGCAGCGATGTACTTCTACTATAACCTATTAAATGAACTATATAAGGCTGAATACATTACTCCTACCCTGATTACAGTATACATGTGTTATCTTATGTCAGTTTCAGGGCTTTTTTTTCGTGTGACGTGAGTTGAAAAAAAAATAGACAAAGTGACATTGATACCTGATGCTGACCAAACGTTTTTTAGTGAGCGGCCCGTGTGATCTTACAATACACGTTTACAATGTACATATGTATGTACACGTACAGTTTCTGCTATTTTACGCAGATTTGCAGAAATAGTCTGGTATTGGCAATTGTTTCTGTGACATGAAGGGCATAACATCCAGTCTGTGATGAATAACAGACTTGTCGTTTAATAACAAGTCATTATAAGTGTGTTCACTCCGCCATCTTGTTAACAACGATTGATAACAATTTCCAGCCATACAAGACCAGACTCCTATCTCTGTGAATCGGGAGAGATGTATATATCCAAAGCTGAAAGAGAAATTCATTTAAACATTTAACATGCAATTGCTGGTATAATCTGACAAAAATATTTTGCATTTTTGGGTTGAAATGACACAGAAAACTAAGATTTTTCAAGGTGTTTCTGGCTACTGTTCATGCATGTTCTGCTGCCACAAATGGGCCAAGACTTTACTAATATGCTGATCGTTTTTTCTAATGACAGGCAGCTTCTGCACGATACTCCCATATTTCAACCAGTGACCAGACTACTCCTTACATAAGGTCTCTGATAACAAACAGGAACTGTACAACAGCCGGTGTTGCAAGTGTAAAGTAGGAATAAAGTGCTACCTAGGTTTTAAAGTAAAATGCATGGAAGGAAATCCATCCTGCCATCAAAGGTGTTGAGATACGAGTATGGTGTGATAACGAGCGGTGGGGGGTGGCGGGGTCGAGAGATAACAAGCTTATACTGTATAAGTATCACAACTGGTACTGACATGAAATGCAGAAATTTGTAGCATCTTCCAAAACCATTAAAATACAAAGGTCACTATTAGGACCACACCAAACACTTTTTCTACCAGTTAACACAATCATAACTCTACACTGCTTTTCAGAAACTTAAATCAGATCACTTGTGATGAGACCACATGGACAGGTAATTGCTTTAAGGCTACAGCCCAGCAAATGTTGCGTTAAAATATTTAACAAATTGCCTATATTATTAGACTGTATTATCTCTCAAGATCACATATCTCAATTTAATTAAATGTGGGATGTGCTGGACAAGCAAGTTGACCCATGGAGTCCTGAACTCCCACAACTTACAGGGATTACAGAAAATATCTACTGCTGACCTCATGGCATCAGCAGAGCACGGATATCTTGTATGGCTTAATGGATCAGAGCCATGGCAGCACAAGTGGGACTTAACTGAAACCTGAATCGCATGTATTAAGTTCCATAATATTACTTCTAGTTCTCTATATTAGTAACGTATATCAAAAGTACAATCTTGTGTGTTCCTTTGGAAAGGAATGTTAATCAATATTCCAAGCTTTATTCACCAAGTGGCAAAACCCACAACTCACAGGTGTAAACACTACTTGCTTATTTGTTTACTTATAAATCAGAGCCATGGCACTATGAAAGGCCACATAAGAACTCTCCCATTTTGGAGGGAAAAAAGGTAGACGGTGAAAGCAATAGCTAGAGGTTAAGGAGTGGGAAGAGGAGGACAAGGAAGGACAGCTGTTCCAGATAAGATCAGGGTCACATGATCAACAAGAAATTGAGTATATTGGAGGCAGGGCAGAGGGTTCAGCACAACCTAAGCCAATACTTAAAGCCTTTTTATTCAACTGCTAAACTGCCTTCTGCCTACTGTCTATACTGAGCTACTGCTCTTTATGTATGTGTCCTGTCCTTTGTCTGAGATATCTGTAGGCCTACTTACTCCGTGATTGTTAGCCATAGTCACAAGTGAAATTTAATTATCAGATTTTTTTTTTACTTACTGTAACCAATCATGCATTTTTGAATATTCTGAGGAATTCAGGGATGACTACGCAAGCAACACCATATGATTATAAGAAATAAAGAATCGCATTAGGTGACTGCTCTTTCAAAACATAAAGTATTCAATAACATGTTTATGCATAAAATCAAAGCAGCAAAGGTGCTCACACAGATTGTAGTTGAATAACAGACACATGTATTACAAGTAGGAGTGTTGGAGGCTTGAATGAGGGTGTAAGTGCTGAGAATTTGAAAATGTAGTCTTTGATGTTGGATGTGTCCATGGAGGCTAAGGGACTCTGACTCTGATTGGTCAGAGCTCCTGATTAATAAGCTCACATTATTCATTTGACTGCAAATGGTATCTGGAACTACGGCTGGCAGTCACAAGGTGAACTTTGGGCTATATGCCATAAAACCAGAACAACTGCTGAAACAGCATCTCTACTATGTAGATCAGGATTTGGGGCAGAGCAGCATGTGAGGGGCTGTTGGTCTATTCTCTCCCTAGAATGCCAGCAGAGAGGTAGGTGTGGACCCAGGTAATCAGGTGATTGTGAAGGTGATATGGAAAAAAATTATTGCCAGGGATTCAGGTCAGGTACAGGGTTCATTAGACCTGCATCAAACTCACAGTGAATGACGTTAACAAAACCGGTAGAACAGATTCAGATTCTCAAGGAATACAGAGCTGAGGTGTGCAAAAGCGGGATAAAGCACCAGCCTTCAAATTATTGGTCCCAGATCATAAAAAGTTGGAAAAATTGAACTGGGAAAAAACAGTGGCAAGACTTGGCAATGGCGGAGTCATTTACACTAATGTAGATATTTGAGGTTCTTGTTGTGAGCATGGTAAATTAATGTTCTGTACCCACTAACCAAAGTAACAATTTCTCCAGGGCCAGTTATATAGCCTGCAGCTCACAATCTCTGATGCCATAGGTTCATAAGCTTATGAGAATAGAATGCGATGGGATGGAACTTAGCAGGGTTTCCTTGCTTTGGCAACCTCTAGCACATCAGTAAAGTCCAAAACACAATGTACTTCCTTAACTGACTACGAATGAAGTGCAGACCTCATCTAGAGTGGTACTGGAGAAGTTGGTGATGTATCCCAGTAACTGGGTATGAAAAGCACTTTTCCTGGAATTATTAAGCATAATGCTAGAGAACCTAACAGACATGAGTGACATGAGAGGTGAAGGTCAGTGAGTAAATCAGGATTCTGTTAATATACACTATTATGAATGTTCCTAGCATGATACATAACACATTTTTCATGAACACGTGAAAAACCATGGCAGCACTGGATAGACCAATGGACATGAGCGCTACTCATATTGACCCACAATGTTGTTGTAAAAATGATGTTGGTGATACATTTTTACTTTCAGGCTTGTTGACTAAGGTAAACTCTCAATATTTTTTTTTTATTTAAAAACAAACCAGAAAAGTAGGAAGGGGATGACACATATTGTAGTAATATCAGTCAAACTAATTTAAGAAAGCATGATCAGTGAACAGAACACAGGTCTAATCCAAAAACCAGGAATGGGAGATCGCTGGTAAAATGCTCAGCAACACAAAATAGCAATGTGAGACTTTGCAAAGAAAAAGTGCAAACATAACACTAAAACGGGAACATAAATACACTGTGAAACAGGTGAGATGTGACAGTTCCAAAATAGTTTCCACATTCAAACAGGAGTGGCCCAAATCCAATTTTCTCATCAAGTCTGATTTATTTAAGCTGCTCCAATTAACCTGACCTATAGCCAAATGAGCAATTCTTCATATGACCTGCTCATTCCACAGTAAACAATCAAAATTGTAACAAAAACAGTGTTATAATGGTCATGTTAATGTGCAGTGGAGGCTGAAATTTCTTTTACATTTTCTTATCATGATATCTTGATAACATCCATATCATGATATTCTGACGTGTTTATGTAATGATGTAACACATTATGGTGTACGTCCATTACATGACTCGCAGGCAGGGCAACAGATATGGCAGAAAGAGGTTCTGCTGTGGAGGAGTTTGTCCCAAAAAGGTGAGCGACTTTGGTGTTGTGGAGGTGGTTTTGGTACAAAATATCAGATGTACAACAAAACACAGTAAGGTATAAGGCCTGTAACAACAAAAAGGTGAAACGCATCTAGTCTGTTTCATCACCTCAAGCAGAAGCACGCAGCTGAGTACGAGGAAAGTCAAAAGTGCAGCGAGGTGAGGTATTTTAAAGTATAAAATGTATTTTGTTGCAATTGCATGTTGCTGAAACATATGGGCAAATATACCGCTATTGCAAATGTACCCTAAAATGTCGTGATAATAATTTAGGGCCATATCACTCACCACTAGTTGCGATATGCTAATTTTGTTTGCACAGAAAATGTACGAGGTCTGTTACTTCATTTTCATACAACTAAAAAGCTCTATCACTGTCTGCTCCCTTCTCATGATTGTGCATATATAACCAATTCCAAGTTGGATAGGCAAAAAGAAAAAAAAAGTCCATTCATTCTGAACTAGCTGTTTATTCTGAGTAGCATCGCCGTGTATTTGATATTTAGCATATTTCAATACCACATAAGAAAGTACAGCAAATTGTAAATAAAAAGGTCATGTTCCATTTGTTTTTTGCAGTTCACACAGCCCCAGCGTTAACACGTGTCACCTGATGAAGAGTTTAAATGAGTTTGGCCAGTTTTACGTGCTGTGTGTTTTCCCCTTGATACGAAAAACAAGGTTTGAAACTAAATAGTTAAAAACAGCAAGTCAAATAATAGACACACCATATACCACAAGTTTTTCAATCTTAACAGATTCCAAGCTTAGCCATGTCTTATTAGTTTAGGTATACAGATTTACTTCTATAAATCCATCTATCCATCCATTATCTTCCGCTTAATTCACACGGGGTCATGGGCCAGCCGATGCCCACTCTGCAATTTTGGGTGCAAGGGCAGGAACAACCCTAGGAGGGGTGCCAATCCATCGTAGGGCACACACACTTAGGGATACTTTAGAGTCACCAATTAACCTAACACGCATGTTTTCGGACTGTGGGAGGAGACCGGCGTGTCTGGAGTAAACCAAGGCAGATCCACCCTGGGATTGAACCCAGGACCTTTTTAACTTCTGTAAATGTTTTTTAAATGAAGAAAATCAAATTAAACATTAAACATTGAAATGCATTCCAAGGGGATGGCAAATGTGCCAGTACAAATTTCTGAACCTGTAATTTTACTTGGGTCCTTCAGTCTGGGACCTCCTTTGGCTCTATGTTTTTTCAGGATCACTACCATCCAGTTCTGTATTATATCTGGAGATTTAGTGGCTAAAGAGAGCTAAGGAAAGCTCTGTAAAAGCCTGTGAAAAACGTAAATGTTTTGTACTCTAAATTTATAGCACAAAGAATAGTCATCCTTCAAGTAAACATTGCACACACACAGACATACACACATAGGCACATGTGTAAACACACAGTTCATTCATAACACATTACGTTCACTCTTTATCACACACTCTGAAGTAAAGTAAGGCATAGAGTCTCTTACGCCAGTATCGTTCTTGACTCGTCCCCCCTTTGCTCTTTTCAGCAGTCGTATCCAGGAGGCCTTCATCAGCCAAAATGATTGGAGCCTTTGCTCTCTTCACCATAACCACAAACACGCCTGACCTCTGACTACAACAAACGACTAAACACACTTAAAACTAAATCGGAAAGCATAGCAGCACTTTATACCAATGATACTAATGCTACTGCTAGTGCCAATGCAATTCTTAATTTGTCTAGTTTCTCAACAACTATCACAAATATAATATACATATACAAATACAACACTGACAGTTGGTTAAACTGAAGGTGGTTAAAATCTACTTTTAGAAGCTGCCATGGCCACCAGTACCAATGCTACACCGATGCTATAACCTTCTTAATGTGCTACCTGATGTCTCTACTATTACTGGAGCTAAGGGAGAGAGCGTTGGCTGGATGGCTGCCTTTGCTGTGCGGACAGAGACTGACGCTTCTCCTGTTGTGCTGTGTTTGATAGCAGCCAGTAATTCCACGGAAGTGTATTGCTTCACTCTCCCAGTGCATGCTGAATGAAGAAGGGCTGCATGAGCTGGTGTACAGGCTGCTGCTTGTCTTTTTATTTAGTCATTCAGTCAGAGAGTCCGTGACGCCATGCTCTGCGTTTTGGTGAAGCAGGTCCAAGAGTGTAGCGCTGCAGATGATATTGCTCAGCTCACAGTTGCTGCAGCGAGCTGCTCCCACTTGATCTTTTCCTCCGAGTCTCTATCTGCCCGATCTTCTTACGTCCTGTCTTCCCTCCCTGAATATTTGTATATCACACTCCTTGCTCTCTGGCTTAGCATCTGATGTTCTCACAAGCTCCCTCCTATACCTCCTCCTCTCCTCTCCTCTCTCTTAGTCGTCCCTCTGCTGTTTTCAGGCAGTACCTTTACTCCTAGTCAACCCACTCCCTCCTCTTTCTCTCTCTCTCTCTCTCTCTCTCTCACTCACTCACTCTCTTTCTGCTCAGTTCTTCTTCACAGCATCTCCATCTGCTCTTTCTCTGCTGTGATTAATGCCTCGGCATGTTCTTTTGGCTATGCATTTGTGTAAATGGGATTATGCGTGCACCCAAGTGTTCATCTATAAATTTGTGATTGTGACTCCAAAGCTTGGGTTCTTTGCCACCTTGCTGATGTCACACAACAGAAGCGTGATATACAAAACACACACACACACACACACACACAGAGGCACGCTCTGTTCTTTGTCCTTGCCCATTTAAAGTTCAGCGGTTATGTATCTTTCTCAAGGGACATTCTGAACATGTTCAGTGTGTGCCTGCTTTAAACAAAAAGCACACCGATGCACAAGATAGTGGAAAGAGAAAGGTTGTAAAAGAAATAGCTCTCTAACAATCAAAACACATACCTAAGATACAGATATAATCATTTTTCTGAGTACTCTTTTCTTTTTAATCTTACAATAAACTAACTGACTGAATAAAATGTACACTGTTATACTTCTACACAGTTATACTGTGAGTAATATTGTGGCATCGGTTTGAGATGTCTAGCTGTCTATTTAGGGACAAGGTGAGTTGGACTCTTCCTATTGCTTTGTAGATTTTGTTAGTTCTGCATAAAATGGCAATACCGTGTAAATATTTATGTTTATGATGTTAGTCACCATTGTTCATTCACTCATTCATTCATGTTCTATTCTGCTTAATCTTGGTCATACTAATGGGAAAGCTGATACCCGGCAGGCAGCACAGGAAGTAAGACAGGAACAATGTAGAAGGGTGCCAAATAATTGTATGGCACATACAGACTCATACACACACACAACTTTGAAATGTAGGATGAAACCGGAGTACCCGGAATAACGGGCATGCAGACTCCGGAGAGATGCAGTCCATGGTCAGGGCGGAACCAGAGGTGCTGGAATTGTGAGTTTCATTTGCTAAGCACTGTGCCAAACCAAGGCGGAACTCTTGTTTCATGTGCCACAAATTTTGGCCATTGTTGCACGGCTGTAACAACCACATAATGTTGAGCTGTTGCTTTTTTTTGTGGGTGGCTATTGGGAGAGCACAGGCCAGGCTGGTCAGCTGTAACACCCTATGTCCCATCCACTAAGGCTGACCACTTCTAGTGGGATGGTTGAACTGGCTCTGGGTAGGCTCAACATTGAATCATGGCATCTGGCAATAATACAATTTGTAAGAGAGATAAGAGAAACATGTTTTGCCGACAGATGAGACTAAAATAATTTGAAATGAACAGCTTAATGAATTTCAAATAAAATATACCCTAATTGAATAATACCTCATTTTTGTGAGGTTAAAGAATAAGAAAGGTTGTTGAAGCACCAGAAGTGAGTAATTAATGTGAAGGAACTCACCAACATCCCAGAGCTAAAGCTATTCTGTACAAGAGACATTAATAAATCTTCTTCCTGGAGTTTTTCCCCTGGGTAATTAGACGCAGCCATTGATATGACAGAGATATACTCCAATATATGCGTTGCTCCACCTGTTGTTGGAGACCAAATCAATGGCAATTTATAGTAATCAATCAAATTACTCAAATACATGTCTCTGGACTGTGAGAGGAAACTGGAGTCCCCAGAGTAAACCCACACAAACACTGGTAGTACAGTCGAATCCGGTTAATGGGACCACATCGGGACACAATCGTTTTGGTCCTAATAACCGTCTGGTCTGATTAAATGATCATGCCCTATGTTAGAAGATGGAATGTGCTATGTAACATATTAAATGTTTATTAAACCTTTATTGTCTGATTTACATGTATAGCGAACGTACAAACAAGAACTACTGTTGCTTACAAACTTTGTTCATTGAAAAATAAATTTGCA
>JAVSBV010000127.1:1308020-1341308 GCA_033117975.1 Parotocinclus spilosoma
TGTAGAATTTTGAGGAAAGAGATTAATTTAATACAATTTGGAATACGGCTGTAACGTAACAAAATGTGGAAAAAGTGCTGTGAATACTTTCCGGATGCACTGTATACTGCTCACAATTATTATAAATAATTTTCAATAATGAAATATCCCCTAATGTTTCTGAGCAGTGTAGTAACAGTAGTTTTTAGTCTGTTTATGACTGCTAGATCCAGATTTAAGTTTAACTTTATTGTGATTGGCTTATTTTGATAATAAAAAGTGCTGAAAGAAACTTCTCACTCAGCTTGAAAATTGATGGAAAGAAACTGTACCCCACACCACTCACTCAGACTATGTCGCCCATAATACTGCTTAACATCTGGACACAACTGAGTGTGTAATTTAATTTAGAAACATCTATCTTATTCCCAGTCACAGTTATAATGTATATAAAACAACCTAATACATTACTACTGTACATTAATGCAGCTTATTAAGAAACCATTAAGCCATTATTAAGCCATGTTTCTTATGTGTACATGCAACATTGTTCATTCTGATACAAGTTAAAGTCTAAAAACTGTAAATAACTTTGCAAGTATGTTGGAAAGCAGAATAAGTTAGGCTTGTTAAAGATTTAATTATTCTATTAGTGTGTTTTTAGGATACATATGATGGCAGTTTGGCACAAAATTGTAAGAATTATATGAATTCTGGCCGGGTCTATTATCACATGGAGCGGATCATCCCCTGGCCTTGCAACAGAGACCTCTATACCCAGCCTGCAATGGACCGGTGTGCAGGTCGGGTTACGCCCTTTGTTGGAAAGTTTATTAACCGTAATAGCATCACAGATCAATACTAAACTGTAATACTGCAATACTGCTTTTCATAATATAAAGTTCATAACATATCTTATTATTAAAAATCTTCTGCTTGAGTACATTCCTAATTTCTTACCTTATCTTATACTTTGTCTTGTTTCTCCTTAGATATATTATATGTGTATATCATTAGTTAATTCATTGTCTTATCTGCTTATCCATTACAGGGTAGTGGGAGAACCAGGGCCTAACCGGCACCATAGGGCACAAAGCAGAAACAGCCTTAGACAGGGTGCCAATCCATTGTAGGACACACACACAGACATGGGGATAACATGTAAATGGTCAGAATATTGAATATATTAGAATATTCCAAGGTTTAAGAACATATTTTTGGATAAATACATAGATGTCAAGTTCTTTCAAATATTTATTTTAATTAATATTTACAATAAAAAAATTGGAAACATCAGTGAAATACCAAACAAAATAAAGCACAGCTTTAAAACTACAAATACAGTAGTATACAGTTTAAAATAAAGAAATGTCTATAAAATCTGAATAAACATTGTCTAATTTCATGCCATTAATATTTAGAAAGGTAGTTAATGTGCTTTTGAATTACTGTGTCAAAGAGCTTTTTTGTAAAACCATTCAAGTGCGGTGATTGTGTGTACATGTCGATAACCGTGCAAACTTGTGGTTTGGTCTTTAACCCTTTCAGTGTGGCCTTTATTTTCATGAAACAAAATGTTAATTCATAACACACACAACAGCTGTTTCAAAAGGTTCATTCTTTCATTCCAAATTATTTCATTCAGCAGTCAAAACTATACTGCTCACAATTTTTTTTCAAATGTATTGCATTTGCGTAAAAGTCCTTTGTGACAACAGATTTTGTTGCCTGACTCTATTACGCCATAACAGGGCCAAAAGATGGCAATTTTGGCCAAGAAACAAATTTTACAAACGAAGTGGCTCAGCACATGGAAAACAAGCCAGAATGTTCTTGGTGTATCATACAGCTTATATAAAAAACATTTAGTTTTTCCATAAAAGGTAATTTAATATAAACAACAAATGCCTTTATTGTTGACTGAATAAACATAACAGAGAAAGTTGATTTTGTAATTTTTAACATAGTAAGCCTTTACAACATCCCATCTCAGTAAATGTAACATAAAGTTGTTTTTTATGTTGATTATGGTCACACATTGCACAACATAGCAAATATACAGAAATTTGTGTATCACAAGCAACAAGAAAACCTGAACTGTGTTTCACATGTATGTTAAATCTGAGGTGCTGTAGTTCTTTAATTTGCCGTTGTTAAGTTACATTTATTAACATAAGGAAGTATTGCTTAATTGCTTAACAAGTGCACAGTAACCACACTGGGTGCAAAATGGCTGTCGGTATGCGTTTGTGTTATGCACTCTCATTCTGTTCAATGTTGGCGACAAGTCCCTTTGTGTCAACAGTGTTAGTTGATCGTCTAGGGTTGTTAAAGTAGAGTGTGTTATCAAACGTACATTCTCCAACTACTGGTATAGTTGGCTTTTTATAGAAGAGGAAGCCAGCTAGTCCTACCACTGCAATTATCACCAACACAACTGCTACAGCAATGCCAGCATAGCCATGAGGGGCATTGTCCACTTGTGCGTCTGCAAGGCAAAATCACTTATTACAACTGTTTTTAATTAAACTCTTTAGGTTTTAGGTCTTTACATAGAGTCTTCATTTTATTCATATTAACTGATTTTCTGTACTTACGGGGTTGCAGATGCTTTGCAGTTGGTGGTATAACTGTAAAAGAAAAAAATATTTACATTTATTATAATATGTTATCCTTAACTATCTTATTTAGTAATTACAATTAAGCTAATCAGGAATTTTTTTTGTGTACAATATATAATCAAAGTTTGATTCTACTAATGGGTTTTAAGATGTTTATTGATAACTTTTAAGTTCTCAGTTTAGACACAGTTAATTTGGTCAAAAGTACCTAATGGTTTTTCATATTTTAATCATTGAATTATTGTCGGTGGCTCGGTGGGTAGCACCGCTGCCTCACAGCAAGAAAAAGCCCCAGGTCCTTTCTGTGTGTCCTCTCCATGTCTGTGTGTGTTTACCCCGGGTACTCCGGTTTCCCCCCACAGTCCAAAGACAGGCATGTTAGGTTAATTGGTGTCTCTAAAAAGTGGTCCTTAGTGTGTGCCCTACTATGGATTGAAGTCCCTTCTAGGGTTGATTCTGCCCTTGTGCCCAGAGTTGTCGGGTGGGCACCAGCTGATTGCGACCCCGTGTGGATTAAGCGGAAGATAATGTATGGATGGATGGATGGATTATTGTCAGTAATATGCTAGTTTTTTTTGATTGAGCTTTTGTATATTTAAGGCAAATATGATTTTTTTTGTTAAAAATGTTAGGGGATATTTTAATATGAGATATCCCATAATGAAATATATGTATACTCAATATATTTGAGAGCAGTGTAGTACAGTGTTTTATACACAAAGGTGGTGCAGCAGACTGCTGAGCTTGCTCACCACTGGAGGAACGCAGAATCAAGTTCCGCTTATGTTACCTGCTGGGTGAGTTATGTTACCAATGACCTGGCTCAGTCACATTACCCATGCAGACATAATCAACAAAACAGAAATCCCTGCAAAGGACTGGTGCCCTGGTCAGGAATCATGGCGTTGGAATGTGAGCACAGTAGATATTTGATAACACTTTTATTCTGATTATGTTCTGCACCTACATCTCAAGCACTGTGATGTATATTCATCACCACATATATGGTTACTATTTAAATAAATATGCATAATAAGTTTGTGGAATGTTTCCACAGAAGAAAAGCCTCTTCATTAGGTCAATGAGATTAGGTTACACAACGGTCATATGAATTACATTAGTCTTGCATAAACAACTTGGATATATAAAGCCCTAGTGCTACATTGGCTTCGGATCCTCTCTCAAGCAATACGGATACTGTTCTTTTTTGTAATAAAGTTTTCTTATACACAAGTAAAACGGTGTTAGCTGAGTTTTCTTCATTATCTACACAGAATTGCTATAGAATATACATCAATATACATATACATCCATATTTGTTATGTGTTCCCTTTTACAGTCACCTAAATTTGCATAAAGTTTTTTAGAAGTGTTTAAGTTGAGAGGGCCTTACCTTTGGCTGTTTTGCATATAAAAGGCTTGTATCCAGCGCAGTGTATATTCATCCAGAGTCCACTCTCTGACCTGACTTCCACACAGTCACCGTTTGAAGTAGGAGAACGTGATGCCCAGCTGGTGTAGTCCACCACTGAGTTATCAATCCACATCCACTCTCCTGACAGATACAGTACACACACACACACACACACAAAAAACACACATTCTTATTAAACATGTGTTTTGGGTTTCCGTAGACATAATGATTACTGTAGCTTTTTCATTCTATACTTATCCCCAACCCTAAACTGAACCCCAGTTAGAAACTGATACAGGTTAGGAAAGATTGGTTGATTAGGTAGAGACAGGCAGGGGGATTCTGACCACTGTGGCTGCGATGCATGCCTATCCAGAAAGATTTGGCTTCATCTTGAAAGAGCTCCAGATTTTGACGGATGAACCTAGATTCCTGCTCATCCATCACACCCAACAATGATGCACCTGCAGATAGATAGACAGATAGATAGATATATGGATGGATGGATGGATAAATACAAGGCTTACAAAAATTAGGGGATATTTAATTATGGGGGATTCTAAGTATCCTGTAATTGTTGTAAGCAGTATATATGGATAGATAAATAGATGATATATGTTTGTATAAGTTTAAACAGATTTCAGTATTTTTATTGTCATATGAATTTACCATGCATATTGACAATAGTAACATTAGGCAGAGCTAATTTATACTTAAGGCAGCACATTGGCTCATTGATATTGCTGTCTGTTCACAGCTCCAGAGATCTGGGTTTCGAGTTCTAGCCAGATTGTTGCCTGTGTAAAGCTGACATGTTGAGCTTGGACCACATAAAATGTTGGTCAGTGGTGGAATATAGTATCTTTCCAATATAGAAGAGCAACAAGCATAATGAAAGTTTAGCTTAAAACTCATGCTGAAACATAAAGCTGAACACCAATATATCCATGTAAACAGCTGGTCAACAGCAGAAGCATAAAGAAAATATACAGACACTTTTCCATTATATTAACAGAGAACTGCCTCAAAATGAAATGACAACTGAAAAGCAGTAAATGCCTGTAGGGACTTACCCATTCTCATACACTCCACTGAAGCATGGGCCCAGTTTTCGCTCCTAGAGGCAACAAAGTTGTAACAGTGCCCTCGGAAGGGGATCCAAGCCTTGTTTCTCTTTGGTTCTGGACATATTCCAGGGAGCTGAGGGGGATCAGTGGGCACAATATCTACAGAGCAAGGACAAAGAAAATAATTTCCCTGTGGCTTTAGTGTTAGAGGGAATATTTAATTAACTGTACATAGGTTCTCTTCTGGATAAATCAATACTGCAGATCAAATACATTATTAGAAATATATTAGGGAGGCTATAGTTATTTCAAAGTCATTTGATGTATATAACAAAAGCTTTAATCTGCTAACAAAATTTGATTAAAAAAACTATTTTGGCTGATCCTGCCATACTTGGTTTATTCCTTTTTGTAAGAAGTTTTATTAATATCCCTTTGTCCTCTGGCTCAAAATGTAGTGGACTTCTTTGTGTTTTAAAACACTTAAATTGGGAAATTATTATTCTGCTTTCAGACATCATGTTGTCCTAAAAATGTAGTCACCCATGTTATTAAACATCAATGCAGCTACAGACCAAATGCACATTTGGTTGTTCCAGCCTATATTTGTTACAAGATGTGGTGATTTTTATTAGGACCCAGCTATGCGGGATAAGTGTATCCCACGATGTATAATAAGAATGGGGAAATAATCTAAAACAACTGAAAAGGGATGAAGAGCGGAGCAGAATGCTTCTTACACAAAAAAAAACGAAAGGATAAAGGGCCCTGCCAAGGTTGCTTCCCGAGTGGGAGCAACACGCGAACTGGTCGCGAGAGGAGCGAGTGTGAGCTCGAATGTGCATGCAATTTAATGAAATTTAATTAAATTTAATGAAAGCCAAAACGGGACACATCTTATAGAATGCATGTTGCCCGGTGGCAACTCTAGCCGGGGCATTTCTCAAGTCAGAAGCTGACTAGAGTCAGACTCAAGAGAGCGCAAAAGTGCCTGGACGCGTATACTTCTAACACACTACCGGGTGGCTGCTCTAAAGAGTGCAGAGAACACCGAAGTGCCAGAGGGCGAGCGTGAGCTCGAACGCGCACGTAGGGAGACGAAGAAATCACGAAAGTGGCCGAAGCACAAAAAGGCGTACATATAAGCTCAAGGCGCGCTTGTAGCGCCAGTGTGAATAACACACAAAAGGCTAAATAAACTCGGGTGCGCGAGGAGCGCAAACGCGAATAGATCGCGAGAGGCGCCAAAGCGAACTCCCCGGCTGTGAGTGAGGCTAGGTAGGTGCCGACGACTGAAGAGCACTAGCTCAAAGCGTGCGAGGAGCACACGAGTATGGAACGAGAAAAATCCTCAAAGTGCCCCTAACAAACTAAATACCTCGGGGGTTACCCGCCCATACACGTCCATCGGCCCTAAAAAGCCCCCGGACATTACCACTGTCTCTAGGGAACGCGGAAGGGCGCAAGGACGCCAGTGGTCAGACGCGCGAACTGAACGGAGATGGAATCCCGATGGAATAATGATGACCTGGCCCCGAACAGTGCTAAAACTACACCTTTATAGGATGTGAAGCAGCTGTTTGGGATCAGGGCATAATTACGATAAGTGAACATAAGCAGCCTCACTGATATCTCTGTAATGGCGACCAGCGAGGACGGCCGAACGCACCGGGGGAAGGTAGGAACCCTAACAATATTGTCAATTTTTTGTTTTATTTAGGACCTGCTACTACAGTAACATTATTTGTTTGTAGATAGTAGCATGTAAGCATAAAAGATCTGTACCTAATACAACATTTGAATGTCATGTCTCTTCAAAGAAACTTTTACTTACACTCTGTGTAACATATGCAGTGTGTCATTTTAGCCGTACCAAAGCATACTTAAAATACACTAGTGTAGTTTTATCACAGTTAAATACACTTTTACCAGTTAGGGTTAGGTTTTTATATTTTAGTGCATAGTTGTTCCATTTTAAAACACTTTATTTCAATCATTGGGCAGCTGTAAGCACACTGAGGGGCAGTTAGGCATTTTTTTCTTAAATTGAATGCAGTAGTCATAATCAGGACCTTGTTTATTTTTTTTAAATCTAAATCATGTGTGAAAACTGTAAAGTGCATAATAGAACCTACCTGATGACTTTTTGCAGAGTGAGTAGTAGTTGTTGCTGCATTCTCCTGTTTTCCATGTGCCATCTGTGTCGATGTACACACAGGCCAGGTTTTTTGCTGGTTCTCCTGATGCCCATTTAGCGAATTTCAGCAACCAGTTATCTACCCATCGGTATTGTCCAAGTGTCTACAAGCAAAAATATACCATTTTACTATATAATATGTTCCTGCATACTCATGCATGATACAGAGCAGTGATCATACTAGCCATCAATTGTCTTCTTCATAGTTTTGCCACAGCATCTCTATTGGGCTCATTTCTGAACTTTAACCCTATTATAAAATGGATGTATGATTACTTTATCATAAACCCTGATGCAGTAAGGTAGCTCACATCTCTGATGCCCTTCAAAATGCTTCACATGATAAGGTTTTTGTATTTTGTATTTAGCATGTGTGCCATTAACCATCAGAGATAGTTTTTATACCTTTGTTTTGAGACAAGAAGCAGTTAACATGCATGGCATTAGAGAGTTTTCAATGGGAAATATAGAAGAGATCATTGGTATTGGGGGAAGAGCCTAAATACAAATGGAGCCAGTCTCCAATCAATTTATTAGGTACACCTCCATGTCTCTCCACTTTATCAGCTTCACTTACCACACAGAAGTGTCCTCTAGTTACACTGTAAAACCTCACAGACTAGGTACTATTTGGATGGAAGATAATTGTCACCAATGCAGGGACACGAAATGCGGTAGTGGTATGTTGGTGATTTGAACACAGGAGTGCTGCTGGAGTTTTGAAACAATGTGTTCACTCACTACACACTCTATTAGACACATCTATCATATTGCTCAACATTGTAGATGAGAAGTCAGAGCAGATCATCTGTCGTTCCACAGTTTGAATTAGCAATCCTCTCACAGGATACTGATTACAGGACACTAATGGCTGGACATTTTAGGTAGGTGGGCTATTTTCAGTCCAGCAATGGGACTGAGGTGTTTACAAACTTTAGCAGCACTGCTGTGTCAGATCCAATAGTATCAACCTAACAAATACCAACACACCACCACATAATTGTCACTGCAGTGCTAAGAACAGTTCACCACTCTGAACTGTGCTGGTCCTGACCATTAGAGAACAAAGTGAAGGGGATGAACAAAGCATGTAGTGAAACAAATGGACTACTGTCTGTAATTCCAAAATGTCATCTATTATGTGTTAGATGGACGTGATAAAAGAATCAAAGAGGTGTACCTTATAAAGTGAATGGTTAGTTATTTACAGTAGGTCATATATACCCAGTAGTTTTAAGTGTCTTTATCCTTAATACTCTGCATACGCTTACCAGGTTGCTGTTGAGTCCAATCCAGACTGGCTCTTTGAGCCTGCTGATCCTGAGGGTGGTGAGTGCCTGGGTGACGGAGTCCAGTATACTTGCCAAGTCAGCGTCATCTGCCTTGCACTGCCTCCTAGCCTCGTCCCAGCTCATCTTCTCTGTGCTTATCTTATATGAGTTATTTCCCAATGCACTGTATGCTCCTGATGACATTGTTGTTGCTGGAACCTGGATCTGAGAGTCTGGGTAAAGCAGATAGACAGAACTGTATTGAATTTAAATGAAAAGTAGTCTCTAATGTTTGATGCTGATTTTATACATATGTATGTCATAGTTCATGCTATAGCTATTTCCACTCACCAATGTTCCGCTTACAGATAAAACCCCGCTTCTCACTGCAGTCTTCAACCTTCCACATGCCTGTAACTGTGGCTGGATTTTTCGTCATAATGACACAATCAAACTGCAAATGATGGTGAGTATGTAATTATCTCAAATCTTCAGAAACAAATATCTGAGTCTTACTCTAGTACAACAGCATGGAAACGAACAATAGAGACAATGTACTGTTAGCAGATTAAACAATTAAACAAGCAAATTGGAACGATCTCCAAGCGATCAGAATTCGATTTATAGTACTAGATCTAGGGTTCGATTTTTTTTTTACATTTTCCCACACATTATTCCCAGTGAGTGTCGAGTGCAGAATAATAAATCTGCCGACCAAATGTACATCAGAAGTTTAAGCAATCATTCCTGGGTGCAAGTAAGCGGATTACTTGTGGATTTTTGTGTCTTAAGTTAGAATCTTAAATCTTATACAAATATGATCATAATATCCTATGAACATATACAAATAAGCAAGAAGAACTTTAGGAGAAGCTTCAATATATTTCTTCACTTCACATCGCATCGCAAGTTTAGAATAGTAGTAAAAAGCAGAAAAAAGGGGAATATCGAACTAACATTATTTGTTGATGAATTTTTTCAAATTTGTGAAGAAATGGCAAAGACCAAGATGAAATCCAACTGAAATCAACAGGACATATCCTTACATTGTATATTGTCTCCATCAATAACATAAGGTAATAATGGATGAGAGATAGACAAACTTCTAGACTCCAAGAAACAAAGAACTCATGTGGTTTCATTATCATATGATTTCAGGAAATATTGACTATACTGAGAAGAAAGCTCACGAACTGAACTAGGTTTAAAATGGAATTATTCTCAGAAACAGGAATTAAACAGAATTTCAAAAGCACAAGAATTTTTTATTGGAATTAGATCAAACTGGTGTCCGAATCAGTGACTTCAATGGTCACTGAAAGTCAAAGACTAAAGGTTGTGGATGAATATGGCAGACCTACCATCACTTCTTCCAGATGCCCAGAATCCATCCATTGAAACCTGTCCTGTATTAAAAGAGTAAAATTTAAACAATGTTGATGTTGAGTAATTAACGGATGATAAATACATCATTTGAGGAAATTAATGGTTTTGTTCAAGCACAAGACAAGGGGTAAGTTTTGTATTATTTGCAACCAGAACAGAATGTACAGAAGCCCAAGTCCTGTCCAGCATAATAGGTAAAGATCGTTATTACCACTGCTGATCATGTTTCACTAGATTAATGAGTTGTTGCACTTGGAGAAACGTGTGCAAAACCAGAAGCTGGAATTGGAGGGAGTTCAAGATAAACATGTCAGAAAACTACTGCTGCATTACAGAGTGCAGATCAGTCCCCATCAAAGTGTTATTAATCCATGAAAGAACTGCCAAAGTCACAGAGCTGTTGAATTAATCAGGGTGGCTAAAAGTGCATGTGCCAACCTTAAAGAACAGGAATCCAGGTGGACTTTTTAAGTTATAAGCATTTGAATGGAAGAAGAGAAGATGCAGAAGCAAGTACAAATAAAAATATAATGCATCTGCTAGCAGTTTCTACTAAGGTTCAAATAATCCAGTTTCCACTTATGTGTAAATGAATGGCAGATAGGCATGGAGATGGACATCTTGCACAAAGTGTGCAATGTCTGGCACAAATCATTTGTAGTTAGAAATATATTTCAATATCCAAGTGATAAGAATCAGCATCCACAAACTGTGAGGAAGATAAATATAAGTATAGGTTGAAGAGTCAGACAAAAGTTTTGCTTATACGAAGGTATAAAGAATAATCTTTCAGTAATAATAAGCTTTTATTAATAATGCTAAAAAGTGATGTTTCAGCTTATTCATTACATAATACAGCTGTGCTTGACTGCACATAACTTCGAGGGGTAACCTATGGGGCTATAAGGAATTTTAAAGGTACAAACTATTGACAAATATCTGTGAGTGTGTGCAACTTTATGTGTAATAGACAAAAAACACTTACTTCCAATCTGTATAATCGGCGTCCTTCTGGAACTGACACTGGGTGACCTTTGGCCCAGTTGGTGAAACGAACAGCTTTTCCGTCTGTCCATAGAAATCTCATCTCCCAGTTCACGTCATTCAATCCAATCCACAGGTCATCAGTTGTGCTGAGCATCATAGATGTGAGGAATGCTGGGGAAAAAGGAATTTGGGAACAGCTGACATCTCTATTTGTTCACATCTGAACATCTTAAAACTTTTTGTGCTTTTTTGATATCACATGCTACTAAAATGTTTACACAATATCCTACTTAAGATTTTTTTTTGTGGCAGTTAAAATATTTTAACAAAAAATGCAAATGCAAAAAGTGTTCACTTTAATTTATGTAGCTATCTATGTGGCTTCTAACTGTAGTATACAAAGGTGTGAACAGACCTGAATGACATACATAGTCTAAAAATGTTTACTAAAGATAAAAACAAAGTGGATCTATTGTACAGTATGGGCCTCATTCATGATGACTGGCAATGAAAACAGCTGATGTGAGGAAACGAGATGCCATTTATAACAGTATATGAGTAAATGTATATATGCTCAGAATATTTTTTTGCTTTGTAATATTAATTTCATAGCAATGTCAGCAATTTATATATATATATATAGGAAACAGTATTTGAAGTGCTTGTTAAGTGTAATTTCAAAATTTGTTTTAGAATGTATTATATAGTTTAATAGTCACTGAACTAAAGTGCAGTCATGTCTAGTAACACTTTTGGTGACTTTTTTGGATGTTTGGAAGTTATTTTCTGTGGGGTCTGGACCATGTGTAGACTTTGTTTGTACTTACTAACATTTTGAGACTATGAACATTTTCATGAATGTAGCCATTTACATAAAAGGGGTGTTATGAATGATCTACATGCAAACTTGTTGTGCTTGCATTATATGAATGAGGCCTTACGAGTATAAGGAATTTTACTTAAATTTTGACTTGAGCTCACATCAGACAATATTGTGTTAAATAGGTAATGCGAAAAACAACAGCTCACTTTTATTCTAGTTGGTATCCATTTAAAAGCCCTCTAAAAAGTATGCATGTAAAGTAAGTATGGCTGATTCTTTATAGTCCTTAAATAAAAAAGGATATAACTAGCACTACAGACAATACAAAGTGATTTATTTATATAATTTAAATGCATCAGGCTAAATCAATAAATAACCTTTAATTTCAGTGCCAATTTATATTCTGCTGGAACCATCAGATAAAGTGTAAATGAATTGAATATATTATATTAAATATATTGAATATATAAATTAAATATATTACCTTGCTCTGTTTGACTCTGAATGGATACAAGGTTTCCTCCTTGAGAGATGCAGTATTGCCGAGCATCATGCCATGATTTCTCACTACCCTTCTCCACAACCTTATAACACTTGATAAGTAATTCAAATATCACAGAAGCTGTTAACACTTCTTATGCATTAGTCATATGGAGTGTTAATATACTGATTAAAACAGGCTGTGTGTATAGTAAGTATATAGTTTTGAAATGTCATTTTGTATAAATGTAAATTCACTTACTTTTCCCTGGAAAGCAATCCAGTCTGGAGCACAGCCTCCTTTTGGTGCAGTAGTTGGGGCCACTGTGCTGGTTGCAAAGTTAGCACTTCTTTTACAGATAGAGGGTAGCTGTACGCCACAGTTTATATCATTCCAAAAGCCTGGCAGATAGAAATGTTTTGATGCACCTACTACATTTTCTAGGACAATTTAAGTTATATTAAGTGTTATAAATGTCAAGCAAGTGGCCTTACCCATGCTCTTATAAATGACTACACAGTTCTCGTCGTTATTGGCAAAGTTTGGCTCATTTTGTTCCCATGCTGTATAAACAACTGGAGATCCATCCACCCAACTAAAATAATGCAAATCAAAGCATTAATACAGTGGTAGAAATCACTTTGACATTCACCATGGAGCAAATGCTTTATTGAAGACCATTTGGTTAATATTACCTAAATGATTTATCCAAATCTACTGTCATTCCAATGTAGTACTGGTTCTCAGTGCCTCTTGAAATCTGCGAGATGGAATTTGTAAAGCATAAATGCTACAACATTGACAATACATTGGCAGAACAGAAATCATGGTCTGGATCCATTTACCTGTTTCCATAAAAACCTCCTCTCATTTTGGCCAGTAATGACAACAAGGTCTGAGTGATTCTTCTTGCAGTAAGCACGAGCATCTTCCATAGCCAGTGCATCGTAATTTATGAAGTACTGACTACCATTGTACTGGATCCAGCCATCCCCAGTAATGTTAAACTCCACTAAGAAAGCAAAAGGCACAAACATTGATTCAGTACTAAATTATTTGTAGTTGTTAGATATATTCACCATATAATAAACATTGCAAGATATATGCTGCTCACAAAAATTGTATTTGAAATATCCCATAATAAAACAAACCCTAACTTTTGTGAACAGTGTATAATTTTCATTGCCAAAAGAAATTGCACATAGATAGAAATGTTGGATTGTTGTAAAACTCGGCACGCAGCTGTGTCTCAGGGAGATATGTAAATGATTAGGGTCTGATTTGACACTGGATCTTGGCTGTCAGAGGTTACTTTTGGGTAGAGTACCTGTGGGTGAGAGATCATTCACTGCTAGATATGCCTCTATGATGCAACTGAAGACATATTGCCCAGTTAACTGACTTTGAGAGAGGGTCCATCATTGGACTAAGAGAAGCAGGATGGTCGTTTCTATGAATTGCCCGCCATCTAGGCCATTCTAAGTGTTGGGAGCAGTAATTCTGTGAGGCCATGCACACACTGTGAACAGGCTCCAGACAGCCACAGACATCATTTGATTTGCCAGCAAACACAAGCAGTTCATACAGTTTCATTGTTCACCATCCAGACACAGGTGGCACCTTTATTTCACACCCCTGTTTCTGCCTGGACCTTCTTCTGGTGCTCAGCACAAGGAAATTTGTTGTCACAATGCTTATTATGAGTCCTGCCATTGACAGCCAGTCACTAGTGCCTTAGTTTGAAGTGATTTTGTGAATGAGAAACCTGGACTGCAAGATTCCAGTCAGGAACTATCAGGTTTGAGTATGGGGGGCTCATGGTGAGCACTTAAGTACTGCCTTTTTTGTGGAGCAACATATTGCCTCAACTGCTGGTGTGATGGATGAGGATTTACAGAACAGACCCAGCTACAACATACCATACCAAACCTGTCTGCCCCCAATGCCCAACCACACCTCATCTTGTAACCAGACTAGATGAGACCCAACAGGGTAACTAGAGCCTCCTTTCAGTTGTTCAGTTTTTTTTAGTAAATTCATCATTTCACATTAATATTGTAATCACTTACATATATCATCATTTTATTTATACATATACAGTTTAATTCAATTCCAACAACTCTATCTTGGTGAATTATTTTTTTGTCAATGAGTGTATTTTAGGTAGACAA
Organism: Parotocinclus spilosoma; assembly: GCA_033117975.1. Taxonomy (NCBI): domain Eukaryota; kingdom Metazoa; phylum Chordata; class Actinopteri; order Siluriformes; family Loricariidae; genus Parotocinclus; species Parotocinclus spilosoma. The sequence continues at coordinate 1,322,418 of JAVSBV010000127.1, forward strand.
AAATGCACAATAGGCATTGGATTATTCAATAAAGAAAACTGATTATTACCTTGGGGAATATCTGTAGGTGGTGGTTTTGGAGTTATACCTGTTGGAAGGATTAAGTGATTAACATTTGGACTGACAGAACAATTACAATAGGACCTTAGCATATGGCAATCCTGGAATACACATTACACAAACATTGAAAAACTCTTTTTTTCCCCAGTTTGGTTGACCACATATAATGAACAATTTGTGTGTGGCCCACTGTTTGTTAAATATACACAATAGATAATAATAAAAATAATAATAGATAAATGTGTCTGCGGGAGTTGTGTGGACATTTGAGACGTGTGTAAGCTACCTACCTAGTCGTATCTGACATATCCAGTCAATGTAGGACTCACAATCTCTATCGTTCCACAAACGGCCATAGAAGAAGTTTGTTTCTCCACAATGTTCATTAGAATTGTAATTATTGGGCTCTCCAAAGCTCCAGTTTTCATAGTTTGACTAACATTGAGAAACAAAAGCATGCAATGGAAAACAGATCAGTACAGAATGTATTTTAAACCAAAGTACCTGGGGTACACTAACGCGGACACCAGAAGGACATGCAAATTCCACACTGAGAGGACCCAGATCACTCCACCTGGGATAAAACTATATCTTTCTTCAAAATATACAGTTAGATGGTAATGCTAACTCATGATTTTATTATACTGAAAATGTCTTTAGGTAAGGGAGTTATTGTGGTGTTGTGTTATACATATCAAAAACATATTACAATAATTTATATAAAAGCATTATTAAAATTAAGACAAAAATATAAGATTTCGTCATCAATTAGTTGATCTAATATTATACTCTGTGAGTGGCAAAAATATGTGAACCTTTGCACTCAGTACCTGAGCTACATTGTGCAGCAATAATTGTAAATAAATGTTTCTGGTAACGGTTGTTAGCCCTGCACATTTTCTTGGATAAATTTCAGACCAGCCCTCCTTACAGATTAAATTATGGGATGTCTGTGGGTTTCAGGTTTTTCCACAACATTTCTATTGAATTAGGTTCCAGGACTTTCACTTGGCCATATCAAAGCAATAACCACTTTAAGCAGTCTTTGGTGGAACAATTGTGTCCTTCCCCCTTAAGATGTTCTGATATTTGAGTGTACAGATTGCTGGTATAATTTAAAATTCATTGTTACATACAGCAAAAACAAAAATACCTTGATACCCCAATACCATGTTTCATAGATCAATGTTTCCTAACACAATGCTTCTTATTTGATTCAAAATGTTATATTTTGGTTTAATCTATCCACAATTTATTTTACAGTAGTTCTTTGTCATGATGATGTGAGTTTTGGCAAAGTGCATATGAGCAAGAATGTTCTCTTGGACAACACTTGTAACACTATCAAGCATATCATTGTTGTTCAGTATTCTCCTACAAGTGGTGTTATGGTTCTTATATCCAAGTGGAGAGTGAACATTAGTTGAAAAGGACTTATCTTGGAGTCTTTTGAACTAGTGCATACTTTGTTGCCGTGATCTGTGCTTGTCATCAACTCCTGGGGAGAGTTACAGTGATCTTGATCTTGATCCTGTCTGACTCTGGATTGGTGATAACCAATTTAGAGATGGCTATGAAATTTTTTCCAGTGCGATGAGCATCATCAACTCTTTTTAAATCTGTGATACACTCCCACTAACATGTTGTCAATGTTATGATTTGTGGTAGGACCCAAGGATGCGGGATAGACGGAATCCCACGGTGTATAATAAGAATGTGGAAATATTATATATATGAACTATAAAAAAATTAGAAAAAAGAAAAAAAAGCCCTAAATAATGAAAGAAACAAAAAAGGGATAAAGTGCGCAGCTGTTGTCGCGTGCATTGTAACACCAACATTCCCAGCTGGCCAGGGCACGAATTGAATCGAATACGCCAAAGCGCCAGGGGACAAAAAGGTGCTGATTTGGAACGTCTCCCGAATCACGTGGCGCGGAGAACTCCTGAACGTCAGGGGGAACGGAGGAACTCCGGAATGCCAGAGGGCGAATAAATCGCACCAAAAAGCGAGTATGAACTTGGGCGGGCATGTAGCGCAAACGCGAAATAGATCGCAAAGGGCGCCAAAGCGCCAGGGGGCAAGCATGAGCTCGGGCGCACGTATGCCGCAAGTAAGTGGAGCTGGGGCGTGTCCCATTCAGGACGAGTAGCCGGCTGGGGTGAGACTCGATGGGTGCCGATGATGGAAGAGCGTGAACTCAGGCGTGCGAGGAGCGCCTCAAAGTGCCCCTAAAAATACGAAATACCTCGGGGGTTTTTCCCATACGCGTCCATCGGCACCAAAAGCCCCGGGACGTAACCAACTATCCCCAAAGTTGGGCGCAAGCGCGCGAGCACACCTGTGGTTGGGCGCGCGTACCGAATGGAGACGACCTGGCACTGAACAACGCTAAAACCCACACCCAAATAGCAGGAGAAGAAACTGTTTGTAATCAGGTCGTAAATGGGTCACTGGATATAAACCGCCTCACCGATAGCTCTGTAATAGCCACCGGCGAGGTCGGCTAAATGCTCCGGGGCGAAATGTAGGAACCCTAACAGTCAAAGTCAGATTTTGACAGATCCCGGTTGCTTCAATACAACAGGGTGCTTACTCACACCTGGCACTCATTTCAATTTCAAATAAATTGCTAATTCTGTGGTTCACATACTTTAGCCACTTAGAAATATTTAATATTGTACAATATTAAATATAACATATTTGTAATATTGTTTTGTTTGGTTGACTATGTACCTTCAGGACAAATCGGATAATATTTAATGTCATATTTATGCAACAGTTTAGAAAATACAAAAGAATTCACACATTTTCAAGTACTACTATATATACAAATAATGAACTATTAAAAGAACCATAGTAAAACCATAGTGCAATCAAATAATTAGTAATTAACTTACTGGAGTTCCATCTGTCCACACAAAACCCGAGTTATCATCCAAGCTATTAAAGCCAATCCATGCTGGCTCGGTCCCCATACCATACATTCTAGAGGATCAGAGGTAAGCATTATTACATGACATGTACAATATGACAGCAGAACTTTTAAAGATTAGGAGCAGGGAATATTATTAATCCAATATAATATATTGGTACGACCCTAAATCAGAAAAGCTGGGACAGTATGAATAATGCATATTAAAAAAAACAGTGTTTTTACATTTACTTTTTGAAACCTGTTTTGAAATTAAAAACACATGTTTTGAATGAAATCAACTTCATTTCATTTGTTAATTAACATCCACTCTTGAATTTCAGGCCTGCAACACATTCTAAAAAAGTTTTCACAGGGAAAATTTAGAGCTTGTACTGAATGTAAAAAAAAATTATTATATTTTTTTTTAATAATTAATTTATTATTAATTATTATATTGTTTTAAACAGGTGATATCAACATGTGATTGTGATTATGATTTGGTACAAAAGCAACATCCAGGAGATGAGCAAAGATAGCCAGGGGATCTCCACTTTGTCAACAATGTGTGAGAAAATGATTAAAATGTTTAAAAACAAATGTACCTCAAAGAAGGGCTTTGCATATTTCATAATATCATTAAATAGTTAAATGAATTGGGAGGTATTTCAGTGTTTAAAAGCCAAGGGCAGAAGATTAAGCTAAGTACCCATGATCAGAACCATCCAGATCATTATCAGCAACAAGTCCAAAAGCCAGGGTTTTGCAGAAAAGTACAGAGGTATCTTAGAGCAACATGTTGCCTTTAAGAAGTCCCCTTTTTCAGTTCCTTTTTTAACAAGACAATGCAAAACCACACATTACAAAGGCATGGCTGCAGAAGGAGAGGGTACGGGTACTGGACTGCCCTGCCTACAGTCCTGTCCCCAATATAGAATGTGTAGAAAATGTAGAAACAAATGTGACAATGATAACCCCATACTGTTTCACATTTCGAGACATATTTGCAGGAAGAATAAAACACAATAACGCCTGAAATACTGAACTGCTTGGTATCCTCTGTGCGAACAGATCTCTTAATTGTGGTGAAAAGGAATGGCAACATTACAGAGAGGTGAATACTTTACCTTATGCAATGTTTTTTAAAAATATATTGCACGCCTAAAATGCATAAATAGATGTTTATTTATGAACCTGTTCAGTTACAATTATTAAACTAGTCTGGTGTTAAGAAAAGACACATTTACGGTATGCTGTTGACTTCTTGTTCAGAGTGAAAGCTCGCTAGATCTCCACCAATGGCTCTACAGAAATCACGAGCCTCAAACCACGTTTTCTGATTCTCCTTCTCTTTCCTATATACCTGAGAGGTGAGAAAAAAATCTGTCAGCCATGTTGCTGTGGTTTGTGTAGCAATTCATTACCCGGAGTACATGAGTCACAAAGTAACAGCTGAAGTACCCTGATGTGCTTGTGTGTTTGGTGGTTTTACCCGTATGCAATTGCCAGGATCTTTTTTGATCCATTTGGGGTGGCAGCTGAGAGGTTGTGTTGCTGGAGGCTCTTTGGTGGTAGTAACACCCTCTGCTAATTTCTTACAGATATACTTCTGTTTACTATCACAGGAAATGACGTCCCACAGTCCCGCTGAGGTTCCAGTTAGCATTGCCACACAACCCTGGTGTTTATCTAAAGGTCAGAAGTGATACAGATGTGATGTATTAGCAGCTAATTCATACATGTTGTAAGTTTTACTCCATATAATTTCTTACATATGTAAAAATGTCTGAAATGAAATGAAACCAAATGTTTACACAGGAGGCACCTCTGGTCTTTACCCCAGCACGTGCTACTAAAGACTAGAGAGGAGGGGGAAATAATTGGTAGAGCAGACACAGACAGATTCAGCCTTCCTGACTGACCAGAGGTGCATCCGCATTACAGGCTGTTTAGAAATGTAAAGTTAGGTGAATAAATTCTTTAAGATCATTCATCATATCTATACCTGGCATTCCTACATTAAAATGTGTGAACTTGACAGGTTCCTTTTTCGTCCATTTAAAGGTTTCTGCCAGTTCTGTGTTGGACAGGCCAATCCAGAAATATTTCTCAGGTCGTAGACCAATCTGGCTGATCAGAAAAGCATTCTCATACCTATACAACGTACAAAACAGTACACAAGACACAGGATTTAAACTGGGGAAATGATAGATGCACTGCAAAAGCACCCACAAGAGAGTTCTTGAATTATAAGCAAATAAATATTTTAGTCAGTATAGTGAATTTAAACAATGTGTCCATTACCTGTCCACTACATTTACTAAGTTAGCTGCATCCTGCCCACATGTTGTTTTGGCCTCATTGAAGCTTTTGGCTTCTACAGGAATGTTGTAGCAAAACGAGCTGTACCTGATCCATCCCTAGAGGTATCACAAGACCAGAATGAAATCACAACACCACATTTCCTTTACAAAGTAAGATAATTTACATTGTTACTGCAATAATTCAGTTATACCTTCTTACACATTTTTAGACAGTAGTCATCTCCCTTTCTTTGTTAGTACTTTTGGTTCCTTATATTTTCTGGCCATTTACCCACTGAGCCTTTTGTGGTTTTAATAGTCACCACATTTGTTCTGACCCAGCTGAATAAATTTAGCAAGTGATTTCGCAAATCTTATACATAGGATACACTGTGACCCTCAACAATGAAAAAACAGTTACTGAAGATAAATTCATAATGAGTAAATATATGTTTTGGATGAGGACACTGCTTAAAAAAATACAAAGTTAAGTTACTCTTGATGATCAGTAATGGGTGTCTAAACCAAGAGCAATCTTATCTCAGTGAACTGCTTTAATGTTTTTTTTACCAGATACATGGCACCACAGGGCAGATTTGGATGGTCTGGTGCAATGAAAAGTGTTCATCATCAGCATTTTCCTCTGATAATGATCTCTGACACTACAACTGTAGAAAGCTGTTTTTCACAGCTTTATTGTTTTAGAGAACAAAGAGTCAGCAGTTCTTATTAAATGTCTGTTTTTTTTTTGTTTTGTTTTTTTTTCAAATAAAGATCAAGATAAAACATCCTTTTATCATTCTAGAACAGGGGTAAAGTTAGTTATTTGGATATTTTGCCAGATAAAAGTATAATGTCAGCTGGCTACTGGGCAGAATCATAGTAAACTGAATATGCTGTATTACAGATGAGTGATGAAAGTCATAAAAAGGGGAAAAAGAGAAAAGGTATTTTACTGGCTGAAAGTCACAAAAATGTATATACAAACAATGATATATGAAGAGATTAAAAAGCATTTGATTTTATTTAACTAAACCAAATGAAAAGCCAAAGAAAGTTGTTTGTTTATGCAAATGAGAAGAAAACTATTATGATTGAGTAGCAGTTGACAGTATTAATGGGGGTGAAGTGAAGCATGTTTAACTGAGAGCCACACATTGACTGTTCAGTAGGGTGTATGGTTTCCCAAGACAGTGATGGATCACGGACAGGATCAGATTATCCAGCAGTTCTTGTGGGACTTTTTGAAATATCCCCTAATTTTTATGAGCAGTGTATTAGCATTTATTCACATATTATCATGCCTGCTTAATCTAATGCAGGGTGGCAGTCAGCTTAACTGGCAGCACAGGCACAAATCAGAAACCAGCTACAAACAAGGAGCCAATTTATCAGAGGGACAACACACTCACTTACATTAGGACACTATAGGCACACCTACACATATTTTTTTTTAATGTGGGATGGCATCTCAGTACCCAGAGAAAACGCAAACAGACACAGGGAGAACATATAAACACCACACAGATGGAGATTGGACCAATATTATGGTAGACATCTAAAGTTTAAACCAACAGCACTAATCAAATTCACCACCGTGCCACTCTACACAATAGAATAGCTATGAAATTCCTGTAGTAAAACTGTTATAAAATAATTTGTTTAATTTGAATACAGAGAGGCTGCATGATTCTATGTTTAAACACTGCTCTGGATATTTCATCTTATATTCTCCCATCTGTATATTAAGTGTTATTTCCAAGTTATAGTGATCATAAGCTAAAGCCAGAGAAAAAACACAAAAGGTGTGTGTGTGTGTGTGTGTGTGTGTGTTTGTTTGTCTGTGTGTGTTAGTTACTTACAGTGGGACATCCATGACTGATTATCTCAGGTGATCCTGCAGGTTTACTGGAGGCTTTCTTCTTGCACATGTAAGAAAATTCCTTCTCGCACATGTGATCGGCCCACTTTCCCTCCTAAGGTTAATAAAAAATGCACAAATAAGCATGTTTAATAACCAGACACCAAGAATGTCATGTTTTAAGGATATCATAGTGTCTATACCTTTCCTTTCATGAGAACGCAGTCCTCTCTTTGGTTAGTGTTATGTGACGGTTTTCCTACCAGCCACTTGGCAAAAGTGACATGGGTCCTGTCTGACCATTCAAACAGGTTCTGAGTCTTCTGATCATTCAGACCTATCCATACTTCATCCGTGGGGGCTATAGAAAAAGACACATATCTTGCTTATATTGTGAAAAGACATCTACTTAAAATAATTTAAGTGCTTATTACTTATTTCAAATACTTTAAAAGTTGCAAGGTAAAATATAAAGCAATATTTGACGGTACCATTCTGTCTATAAATATGTAACAGTTCTCTTTCATGCAGTGCCATATAGATTTTGATGGATATCAGGGTTACAGGTTGCAAGAGGAGCGTCATCAGAGCCACTTTACAGGATGTGAAATGTTGCTGTGCCCCACTAAAATCACAGCGATTAATTTAGTACTAGATTGAAAATGAAAAGCACTAGACATGACCAGCTGCTTGTGCTAGCTTTATTTAACAAAGCTTTAATAGCTCTGTGACTTGTTTCCAAAAACAGTTTTAAACGAATTACAGTTAAAACGTAGATGTGTCTGTGTGTAATTTCAAAGTAATGTTTATTCTTAAATTTTGTTTGTTGCTTTCCTGGTTAAAAAGAAAACCAGAAATTGTAATCACACCTTTAACCAACATATCTGCTTATACTATAAGATTTAGTAAGCTTGTATAGGTGTGCTCTTACAGTATCCACTCTGTGAAATGATGAAGCTGTGCTCTTCTAAGTTGTGGATACTGGCCAGGTCAGCACCTTCTTTGCGACAGGCTGCCAGAGCATCTTTCCATATCATCTTTGTTCGCTGGAGAGAATAGCAGTGGCCAGAATATGGAACCCATGCAGGTGGGCAGAAACTGGGCTGGTCTGTAACTATCAAATATACACATGTGCACACAGATGAAAACAAACCAAAGAAGAGGAACAAAATACAGAACATGCAAGTCTGCAAGTCAGTAGCTCTTACCTACTGAAGGTATGCTGTTAGTATAGTTTCCCTTGCGGCAAATGTAGCCCAGTTTACTACTGCAGGTCATACTCTCCCATTTAGATGCCTTCCCTGCATTCAGTGCTGCACAGTTCAACCCAGGCTCAAGCAAAGGGTGTCCTAAATGATAGGAGGATTTCAACAACTTGTCTGGAAACTGGTCTGTAGGCATGTGTGTTTGTATGTGAACCCACCTGGAGCCCAGTTGAGATATCTGAATGGGTTCCCATCGCTCCATTGCCAGCCACTTTCAAAGTCCAGACTATTCAGTCCCATCCACAGAGACGAGCCAAGTGCATTAGTCAATCCTACACAATAAAAAATCCAGCACATAGCATATATTTTCATTTTTAATCTAAACAAGTTAGTAATATCATTAGATTACAGAAAGGCAAACTAGAAACACAGCCAGCCAAAAAATGCTATAACAGGGGAGCACCCCTCGTCTGATCACTTGGCAATAAATCAGCTCGGTCCCCAAGGAGCACTGGAGACTCTGGAGAATGCCCTTGCTATTATAAAAGGTAATCCAATAAACTGTAAATTGTATTGAGCAAAACGTGATATTGTGGCATCAGTAACCCTGCACCTGACTTTATGTTTTTTTATGCATGCCATCTTTCTCTGGTGTTGCATGTTAAATGATATATAATAAATATCATATATAAAGCTCTCACATACTATTACGTATTGTTGAGCTCAAAGAATATACATAAGTTTCCACAGGATAATGGAAATAGCAGTTTTGAAACTCACAGTTACCTAATAATTTGTGGAATGCTCTACTGTGGCATCTCACTGTCCCACACTGATCACCCCCAAAAGTTCCACTAAGAAGGCATAACAAGTATATAAACCAGTGGCGTGGTAACACTTTAGAAAGGGTGCAACAAACAGCTGTATGCAAAAAAATATATTTCATGAATTTTTACAAACCACAATATTTATTTCATGTATAAAAATGTCAACCAATTGTTGACAAAAAATGATAAGATATCCCACCAATCTCATTTATGATTTTTACATAGCTATTTAACCCTTTTTGGCATACTAAATAAGTAAACATAATTCAAAAATAAACATCACTGTCTATGTGCATGCTCGTCTAACTAGAGAAAGTCAATTGACTACTTGCAAAGAATCTTGCAATAATTCAACAAAGTTACACAAGTCTATCTACAAAGTAATGGACAATTATCTAGCAGGGATGGAGTGGAGGAGGATTTGGTTTGGTATTTATGTAGTAAATGTATTGTGCATTAACAATGCATATGCAAGAGTGGGATGGTGGGGGTAGGGGGCAGTGGCAAAATGGGTACCCACTGTATGTACAGCATGCCACTGATATCAAACAAGGTTTTGGATCATTTCAAGCAACAGAGAAAACTGCTGACTTCATGCTTAATGTGCTTTTCTGCTAATTAGAAGGTTATGAATGCAAAGATGCAACTGTTTTATCCTTAAGCAAGACCTGTAAGCCTTTACTTACTTAATCTTAACTGAGAGTTGCTCTGCATAAGAATATCTGCTAAATTTATCATTTACTCTTGTGTAACCTTATTGTATTTTGTTTTACTGCTAGTTGTATTTGTTGTACTGCTGAGTTGTATGTGTCCTGTGTACCTGATATATATGTTTGTTCATGCAGCTCCACGATGCTGAGAAGATCAGCGTTTTGCTGTTGACAACTCTTGCGAGCCTGATGCCAGCTCAGTAATGACTGAGTGTTCCTCTGGTACAGCACACCTGTTACTGGGTCTGTATCCCAGCCTGAGCTTGCTTTGGGGAAAAAATGACAATTTGTAGTTGATAGTTAGTTAGGTATGAATTCTAACATAAAAATATTTTTGTCATCTTGCTTCACAAGCGAATGGAACAGGAAAATATGTCAAAATAACACCAAGCCAGCAAAATGTGCACTACAACAGGAAAAGAGAGGGAAACATCTTCACAGGAAGTGTGTGTATCAGCAGGTCAGTCACCAGACCTGATTGTGGAACTGACCCCAATTTTATGGCCCTAATACAGGACACAGTAAAGCAGGAAAATTGACTATTCCAGCTACCACAGCACTTTTGGCTTTTCAGCGTTATCCTTTTTGTTCTTTCTGTCAGATTCCTAAAATTCCAGTCAGAAAAAATCTCACCTTGTGACCTCAATTAAATGCAAATGAGTAAAGGACGTGAGGTTTATATTAGTATCTCATATACCTGTCCAAGTTGCATCTTTATAAACCAATTACAAGTTACAAGTATTACTGGAATTAATTAAAAAAATACATTATTGGAATCAGTGTTTTCTTACATTTAGATGGGCAGAAACCCCACTTCTTGTCTGTGTCATAGTTTGTAACTGTTGCACACCACAGCTGTCCATCGGCACTGCCCTCTGTGGTGCACTCAGCAAACCATTTTTCATTGAACTGAAAAGGAAACTGACAGGGTCTTCCAAATGCATTGCCACCAATGGTGAATACCTCTGAGGAAAAAGAAGAGTTATGATATTTTAATTAGAGTACTCATGCTACTGAAAGCTGTGCCATGTTTTGGTGCACCATATTAGGCGTGCATGGCCTTGTGGTCAAACCGCTTGCCAAAATTCACACTAAGCTCATAATCTTTAAGTATAAAGTATGGCCATTTAAAATCCCCCAGCAATGAGGCAAAAATCATACCTCGGTATCCATGAGAACAGAGGTCAGTATTGCTTCCGTATATCTGCCAGCGGCTCCAGGCACCAGTCCCAGAGTACAACAGTATATTAGGTTCATGGCGATTACCATAATTCAGATGCAATGGCTGTGCTTTTAGGCCAAACAGAGTAGCATTCTTGCATTCCCATGTCTGCATGGGACTAAGCTCGTTGCAGGGAAGCAGTACAACTCTCATCCACTCTTTAAGGTCTTGAGCTCCCAGGCATTGTTTGTGGGAGATGCTCAGAAGCCGAGAAGAGGAGACCCAGCGGAAGCGCTGTGCATCCGAGGAAGGGTCGCAGTCTGCAACTTGTGCCACATTTGGATTCACCACTTTCAAACATTTTTGGTGTGCATCATTGTAGATGAGGAAGGAACTGCTGTCTGTATGAGGCAATAAGCAAATGTTGATCATTGTTTAAGCTATTAGTCAAATTTCAGAATAAAACCTTGAACTGCTTTTAACCATATTTTAATTATACCCGCCTTATCATTGGGAGTTATAATGTAATACAATTTCACTAGTGAATTCAGATTATTTGTAATATGTAATTCTGTGAGTTTGCAATTGTATGCTCCTGCTATGAAATTAGAACCCCAAAAAGAACTTTTCATCTACAGGTAAACAGACATTATCTTACATACCTGTCTGTACAGTGTATTGCAAAACCATACAGAAGCACAGCAGTACAAACAGAGGAAAGTTAATCTTCTTCATAGCTTTCATTTAGTTCATAATCCAATCACAATAATCCAGGAAACGTGGACTTCTGATCAAGTTGAGTAGTCTGAACCTAAATCACAGTTTGAGAAGAGCACACACCCCTCACTGGTTTTGAGGTTTGAGTGCAACACCTTATTGGGGTGGGAGTTAAAGACAGGAAAAATGTGACACTCCACATGCTTCCTCACAATTCAGAGGATCTCTTGTCGTTTTCGCTCACTCCTACTACCAGCCTAAGAGGAACCATCGATGATGCTTGATAAAATGCCTTGTCATTTGTAATTTATGAAATGTGTTTAGACTAAAAGCAATCTGTTTTGGTCAGTCCAAGTATGCATGGACTCAAGTGTAGTCACTGGTTGTCTGGTTAGATGCTAACAGCTATAAAAGCAATTCACATTTAAAGTTGCCATTTGGATGCATAATGAAGCATGTTTTCTCCAGGCAAGAACATAAGGAGAATAATTAACAATATGATTTACTGTTTTCAGGAAGATTTAATAAAGCAGAGATGTTGTGTCAATGTACCAACAGCTGCGATAAATTCTGCTAAGTCTGTGGCTTGTGCAAGGCTCATAGACACACCCTGACTGCAATGATTATTAAAGCCTGTGATCGCTACTTCAGATTTAAAATTGTTGACCAGGACACATCATGCACTCCTTACATTTGTTGCACAAAAGCACTCTGCTTTGCTCAGAGTTACACAGAAGTCAGTGCAATTTGCTGTCCCAGTGATATGGCGACATCAGAAGGATCACATGATACTTCTGTCTGACCAATTTATCTGACTTCTCTACTAAAAATAAGAAATCAACCAAATTCCCCATTTTTTTGTTGAAGGTACCACAATGCATGAATTATTTGTGGGAAAACGACACTGATCCAGATGTGAAACACTTTATACCTGGGTATCCAAATTCCTACTAGATACAGGAAATCTGAAATTAATTTGTGTTCAGTTTGACATTGCATTTCATAATCTCACATTTATTTCAGAGAGCAAGAAGTTTTAGCCAGGTTTTTTAGCCTGCTGTATTAAAGGTGTACATATAATACAATAATCTTCCTTCTGATGAGACAGTGGACTGTCACTTCCCAGCACAGGATGTATCACATCTAAGGGAGAATCACATCTAAGGAGGAGAAACAGAAGTGCTGATGAAGTGAGAGAGAAATGAGGACCTGCATCTCAGCAAGAAGGAAATGTGCACCAGTCACTGAAGCACAAAGCAGGGAAATCCTGTTTCCTCCCCCCATGGAAAGAAAAAGTTGCAAACTACACATAGAGTAAAAATGAAATATTGGATCTGATGTTAAACTGAAAAAAATGTGACTTAATTTATTACGTCTAAAATTGTTTCTTAAAAATCCAGGATAAATTACTGTGAACATTTATTTTCTCTCACACAAACTGAACCATTGTAAGTTGTGTGACTAAAAAGTAACTTGCCTTTTTTAGCTTTGTCTTATTATTATTTCATGATGTAACAATTCTGAGAAAAAAAGGAAACATGACAAATAGAAAACTTTAAAGGAAGTAATGTGTGGGCATAATTAGACATAAAATACTTAAAAATACTTTATATTCTTTGTTATTTCTGCTTTTGATGTCCTCACAAAAAAATCTGACATTTTATTTATTTACCTAGTGGGTACAAGCAAAATATTTGACACATCTGCAACTTAAATTTTAGAGCTTTATTGAAATTGTCCCCCACCTATTTTGGGAACTACATATGCCCTTCTTATTTTGGGTACTTTCATTACAGCGTTACATTTTGGGGAAATTGTTGCTTTCAAACAGCAGACAGTTCTCTAACATCAACTGCTGTAAAACCATGGTCACTGAGTTTGATACAGAGTGTTTGTTTTAATATTCTTGGGATATGTCTAACCAGCTCCATGTTCCTCTAATTATGTGTGATTTGCACTCGACTTGGGACCTGAAGGTCCTGGGTTCAATTCCCACCTCGGCCAAGCTGCCACAGCTGGGTCCTTTAGTAAGGCTCTTAACCCACCATTGCTTGAATTGTAAGAATATATCACCTGTAAGTTGCTCTGGATAAGGGTGTTTGCTAAATTCCACAAATGCACTTGTTAAAAGCAGTTAAAAGATGTTAGCAGTAAAATGCTATGATTGTAATTTTGACCTTGGGGCATTTTAATACCTTACTGTCATTCCATATTTATCAAGAGGGATTGTGGTGGCCTAGTAGTTAAGGTATTGGTCTATGGACCGACCAGAAGGTCCAGGGTTTAAATCCCACCTCTGCCACAGTTGGGTGCCTGCCACAGCAAGGCCTTTAACCCACAACTGCTTGGTTTTTAGGACTGTATTAATTGTATGTCGCTTTGGATAAGGGCACCTGCTGAATGTCATAAATATAAATCAATTACATTTTTTATTTACTTCCACTGCTGCCATTTCACTCCCAGGAAACACAGGGTGCAGACATGAGTGATCCCTAGTTGAGATGCAATGTAATATTAATTTGACATAAGCATCTATTGCTTTAAAAATGCTTCTTTCTTAGGGTTAAAACTATAGATAAATTGTACTGCTATAAAATAAGTCAGTTCATACATTATTTCCTAAATTAGTCATTAGTAATTAGCATTTAACTTGATAATGAAAGCATGATAAACTTGATTATTCTTCAAATATCAGTTAACTGTACTGCTTAACAAATATGCCAGTATAAATTAAGCAATATATATTAGCTTATTTTTTTAATAGATTAATATATACATTGGTGCTTGTTTATGAGCCCCTTGGAAGTTCCTATATTTTTGCTAATAGCTTTAAAATGAAATATTTATGGATCCAATATTACATATCAGTGAGCGGCGAAAGTCTGTTTTCACTGGTGTGACCCCTGAGTGCACCACTATCTACTATTACCATTATCTGTAATTAAACATTTAACTGTTGATCAGCCCTGCACACTGGACTGAAGGAATTTAACCTATTTCTCCATTGGGAACATCTATTTCTGAAATGTTGGCAGGTTTCTGTTGGATTATGGTCAAAATATTGACTGTGCCTTACCAAACCTTAACTAACCTCAAGTCCTTTTTAACAGAACAACTTATGTGCTTAAGGACATTGTCTTGCTAAGTGGCCACTCTCCACAGATGTGATGAACTCACAGTGACTTTGGTTTTATGAGTGCTGTTGAAGTTTCAAGCAGATTAGTGACTAATTCTTTCAATAAACTACAATGAGTCAAAGCAAGGTTGCTAAAATATGCAGCATATGCTTGCAGTAAATTGTTGGCATTGCATAATACTGTGTGTGAACTGGGAATTCTTTTCCAGGAATATGCTTATGCCTGGGCCTTGTATTCTATGGGATGGATGCCAAACCCCCCACCCCCCACCCCAAACCCACCTGACTGTAACCTAAAAATAGTATTGTGTGCATAACCAAATGCATTTATCATATAATCGCAGGAAATCACACTTTTTTTTATTTACTTTGTACTAAAAATTATTAACTAACTAGAATCCATGTGTTGTATTCATCTGTGGCTAAACCTTTATAACAAAACACTTGTAGACCTAGATTTAGAGACCTTCCATTGCCTATACAAATACATTTTTTATCAAATCAAAACACATTCACAAAACACATTCACTTTTCAAGTTTCTGGTTTTTGACATGGGTGGCACAGTTGGTGCAGTGATTAGCACTGCCACCTCATAGCTCCCCCCGAACCCGACCACCTGTGTGGAGTCTGTATGTTCTCCCCCTGTTCGTGTGGGCTTTCTCTGGTTATTCTGGTTTCCTCCTACATTCTGAATACATGTTTGTTGGGGAACTGGTGTGGACCTATGATGGATTGGCGCCCTCTCTAGGGTCTCTGTGTCGCGGCTAGGCAGCTCTTCCCCAACATACTCAAAACAAAATTAATTAATGGTTTTTCATGTGCATTCATATTTTTGTTAATATATTTAGTAATACATACAAAAAACAACCTTATTAAGTGCTAAAACTGTCTGAGGCCTTGATTAAATTAAAACAATGTTCAAGGTGCTGTTAAGCAGTGATTCTGTTATACTTTAATATATAACAGAATATAAATAGTAATGCATATAAAATAATTTATTTCACTAAATGTCAAAAAATCACTAAAACCAATGGCTAACAGTCAGAAAAGAAAGTTCAGTAAAAGTACAAGAAGTAACATACCTCAAAATAAACCTTAAAGTACCTTGAAGTTTTAAAATAAGACACTTTGGGACATGGACTACATATTATAAATTATATTAAAATATAAAAGGGGGTGTTGCTTTAAGAATGACTGGCAAGATGTCCAAGCTACTACGCATGTCAAATATAGAAGGAAGAAACCTCGGGAGGACCAAAACTCAAAAAGGACCCATCCTCCTTGGGTGGCCAAGATGTAAATTGAAATTGTTAAGATGTAATAATAGTAAAGTTAAGTAAATAATAATCAAATTTAAATAACATAACAAAATAGATTTAAGATAATGACTCATCATTCGTGATTATTTGTCATTCGCCACATTGTCTCCTAATAACTAAATGATGGAGGGAGTTATTGCACACCGGTGTGGCCCGGGCATGGTGGAACTTGTTTCTGTTGATGATGACCAGTAGACCAGTAAAGTGATGCTAAGGTGGAGAAACATCTAAGTGTGATGTGCAGGAACTGGTACTAGTATATCAGCTCAGAGAGAAAAGAGAAAATGTAAGTACTTATGTGTTAAGAGCACAGAGTCTATTAATAGTCACTGATGCTAGGTGCAGCATGAAGCTCCGGCAGCACTAACTATAGCAGCACAGCTAAAAGGGGAATAACCAGAAGGTACACACAACCAAGTGGCAAGAGCCAACCCAAGCCATGTCTTCCAGTCTGGCTGTTTTGGTGAGTGTCTAAATCTCAACCTAAAATTGGGGAGTTTATTACACAGTTGGGGTGCTAAGTATGAGAAATCTTTTCCGCTGCTGTGACATGTCATTCTGGGAACTGAAAGAAGTCTTACACCCTGTGAATAAACTAGACGAGATGGATAAGATAATGTGGGGCCAGAACGTGTACAGCTTTATATGTTACAAGTATTTTATAATCAATGCAAACTTTAATTGGTAACATTAACTTTGACCAGGCTAGTACCAACTTGTGCAAAGTTTAATAGGGAAGTTTTAAGAATGTCCACTCATTTCATGAGTATGAACATCAGTGTGTAGGAAAATACATTCATTTCTGATCATATAGAGGAAGTGGGATTCAAAGATTTTGATTACACTAAGATTGTTAAAAATGGAGCAGTCTGTTATGATAGCGGGTGGTGTTTTATTTGGACCCATGTATGCGGGATAGGTGTAACCCACGACGTATAATAAGAATAGGGAAATAATGAAAAACAACAAAAAAGGGGGTATAAGGGCGGAGAGTTAAGACTCCTAACAAAACAACACCAACGCCAACGGAGGTGATCCGAACGCCAGGGGGCGAAAGTGAGCTCAAAGTGCATGCAACACTAAAAAACCTATACCGGGATACGTCTTATAGAGTGCGTCTTTACCCGGTAGTTACTCTAGTCGGGGCACAGCTCAAGCCAGCCACGACTAGAGTCCAACTCAATAGAGCGCAAGAGCACCGGACAGTGTTCCTTTGACACAAAGATCGGGTTGCTGCTGTATTGAGTGGAAAAGGACACCGAAGCGCCAGAGGGCGAGCGTGGGCTCTGACGCGCATGAAGCGCAAGGGAGAAGAAGAAAAGGCGGAACGGGCTGTAGTGCCAGATAAGCGCCATGATAGCGCAAGTGTGCATCACACACAATAGGCGCAAAGCACCAACGCGCAAAAATAAACTAAATGCATGGGGAGCGCCGACGTGAAGAGATCGCGAGACGCTCCCAAGCGCAAGAGGGCAAGCGCGAGCCCAAAACAAAAGAGCAGAGCGGGGCATGTCCTATTTGGAGCGCACAACCGGCTGAAGTGAGGCTAAGTAGGCCACGAGGACCAAACAGCGTGTGAATCACGAATCGTGCGAGGAGCGCGCAAGTATGGAACGGGAAAACCCTTAAAAGTGCCCCTACATAAATAAATACCTCTGGGGGTTACCCGCCCGTACCGATCCTCCGACACTAGAAGCCCTCGGATCTCACCAGCTATCTCTAGGGCACACAGTTGACGCACGGGCGCCATTGGTCAAACGAACTGTTGAATCTGTAAAAAAATTTTTTACAAATGTATTTAAAAAGAAAAACTAAAATATCACATGGGCATAAGTATTCAGACCCTTTGCTGTGACTCTCAAATTTAACTCACAAGCTGTCCATTTCTTCTTATCCTTCCTGAGGTTCTTCTCCAGATGTGTTTAATTGAACTGATTGGACTTGATTAGGAAAGGCACACACCTGTCTACATAAGATCTCACAGCTCACAGTGCATGTGAATGCAAAAGTTTGGGACGGCCAGAACTCTTCTTAGACCTGGCCGTCCAGCTAAACTGAGCAATTATGGGAGAAGAGCCTTGGTGAGAGAGGTAAAGAAGAACCCAAATATCAGTGTCTGAGCTCCAGAGATGCAGTAGGGAAATGGGAGAAAGTTCCACAAAGTCATCAATCAGTGCAGACTTCCACCAGTCGGGGCTTTATGGCAGAGTGGCCTGACTAAAGCCTCTCCTCAGTGCAAGATATATGAAAGCCCGCATAGAATTTGCCAAAAAACACATCAAAGACTCCCAGACTATGAGAAATAAGATTCTCTGGTCTGATGAGATGACGAATGAACTTTTTGGTGTTAATTCTAAGCGGCATGTGTGGGCTGTGGTAGCCTAGCGGTTAAGGTACTGGATTCTGGACCAGAAGGTCTAGAGTTCAAGTCCCACCTCTGCCACAGTTGGGTCCTTGAGCAAGGCCCTTAACCCAGAATTGCTTGGATTGTAAGACTGTATGAGTTGTAAGTCACTCTGGATAAGAGCGTCTGCTAAATGCTGGAAATGTACATGTAAATGTAAAATGAGAAAACCAGGCACTGCTCATCACCTGCCCTATACAATACCAACAGTGAAACATGGCGGTGAAAGCATCATGCTATAGGGGTGTTTTTCAGCTACAGAGACAGAACGA
>JAVSBV010000127.1:1341408-1370766 GCA_033117975.1 Parotocinclus spilosoma
CATTTGCATTGACATGCACTGTGAGCTGTGAGGTCTTATATAGACAGGTGTGTCTCTTTCCTAATCAAGTCCAATCATTTCTATTAAACACAACTGGACTCTAATGAAGGAGTAGAACCATCTCAAGAAGCAGGCCCGAGCTCATATAAGATGGACTGACACAAAGTGGAAAAGTGTCCTGTGGCCTGAGAAGCCCACATTTTAAATAGTTTTTGAAAATCATGGATGTTGTGTCCTCAAGGCCAAAGAGGAAAAGGACTGTCTTGATTTGATATGACCTCATAAATGCGCTTCTGGAAGAATGGTCAAATATCTCCATAAACACACTCCTAAACCTTGTGGACAGCCTTCCCAGAAGAGTTGAATCTGTGATAGCTGCAAAGGGTGGACCAACACTATGTTGAACGCTATGGATTAGGAATGGGATGTCACTTAAGCTCATAAGTGAGTCAAGAAAGGTGAGCAAATACTTTCGGTAATATATTGTACATACAGGTTTTGGAGGAATATATGCTGCCATCCAAGCAACATCTTTTACAGGTACATCCCTGTTTTATCTAAGAAAGACAATGTCACATTATGCACGTTACAACACTTAAAGGTAAAAGAGTTTAGGTATTAGACTGGCCTGCCTGCAGTCAAGACCTGCCTCCTAATGAAAATGTGTGGCGTATTATGAAGTGCTAAATACAACAACAGACTGTTGAGCAGCTCCCAATTTTTTTTGAACATGTTGCAGGCATCAAATTCCAAATTGTGAATATTTGCAAAAAATAATAAAGTTTCATTTGAACATTAAATATCTTGTCTTTTTAATGTATTCAATTGAATATAGCGTGACAAGGGTTTTCAAATCATTATATTCTGCTTTTATTTATGTTTTATGGACATCCCAACTTTATTGGAATTGAGGTTGTAGATATTTAATTTGCAGAATAAGTTGGTTTTTTTTAGCATTGACTGAAGTGATACTTCCACACAAGTGTTTTGTTTAACTGTAGAATATAAAGCTACTGGGATGAAAATCAGTGCCTAAGTCTGAGGCCATGGTACTCCCCCTGAAAAGAGTGGGGTGCCTTCTCCAGGTGAAGAGGGAAAACCTGACCCTAATGTAAATGTGCCTCATATAATTGTTCACTGGTGATTTTATTCACATTAGTAAGTTTAGCTACTATTGCCCTATGCATGCTCATTGGCTCTCTGGAGATATTTGAAAACTGCTTTGTAAAAATAGATATACAAATAATTTTTACTTGATGTCTTTCATTCAACAGCCCTTTGGTGGCATGTCTACTGCTTACTGCTTTTATAGCTCCCAGGTGGTAGTGCATAGATGTGTATTATTTGTATTCTACTGCAAATTTTCCTCAGTAATGTCTTAACACCTGAACATCTTTTTAGACCTAAACTGATTACTTAATTTTTTGTCAGTAAGCCAGTGAAGCTTTTAGTATCTCTCAAACATTAAAGCTGACAGTTTTGGCAGTCCACCAGGTCTCGAAAGTTAAAGAATCCATGTTCTGTATATCTGCTGAGAATTATTGAAACTCTAAATCATTTAAATACAATCTTAATTTTAAAATTAAGCACTTTACAAAATTATATTTGTTATTATTATTGTTGTTATTATATTTATATTTCATACTAACCATACTGTACTCCCAGTGATTTTGTGCCTTTAAAAGGCAGATGTAAAGTAAATTCCACCAAGCAAATCTACTATAAGTTGATACTTCATGTGTGTGAAAAGACATCTTATACCGCTTTCAGTCTCTTGTGATTCCACAGTGCGCAATTCATCTTGAGAGTCTGCAGTGCTGGTGTAGATAAGCTGCTGCAACACTGCCTCTGCTATAGGCATCACCATAGCTGTAGTGGATGTATTACTTAGCCACATTGACAGAAACACAGTGCAGCACATGAATCCTAACACCAGCCTGGAACACAACAATCAAATTGTGGGCTGTATCATAAAATCTAATATCAACCAGTAACACATTAATTTCAACATTAAAAAAATGTCAATTGTGTAATAATCCCTACACACTGATTTAACAATGTACAGTGGGTATGGAAAGTATTCAGACCTCTTTAAATTTTTCACTCTTTGTTTCACTGCAGCCATTTGCTAAAATTTTATTTCTTATTAATGTACACTCCGCATCCCATTTTGACAGAAAAAAACAGACATTGAATTTCTTGTTAATTTATAAAAAAGAAAAACTGAAATATCACATGGTCATAAGTATACAGACCCTTTTCTGTGACACTTATATTTACCTCACAAGCAGTCAATTTTTTCTTATTCTTCTTAAGAAGGTTCTACACCTTCATTATAGTACAGCTGTGTTTAATAGAACTGATAGGACTTGACTATATGATATTGACTATATGGACCTGTCTATATAAGACCTCACAGCTCACAGTGCATGTCAATGCAAATGAGAATCATGAGGTCGAAGGCCCAAAGGGCTCAGAGACAGAATTGTGGTAAGGCACAGATCTGGCCAAGGTTACAAAAAAAATCTGCAGCACTTAAGGTTCATAAGAGCACAGTGGCCTCCATAATCCTTAAATGGAAGAAGTTTGGGACGACCAGAACTCTTGGTCGCAAACTCGCAATCGTGGGAGAAGAGCCTTGGTGAGAGAGGTAAAGAAGAACCCAAAAATCATTGTGGCTGAGCTCCAGAGATGCAGCAGGGAGAAGTTCCACAAAGTCAACTATCACTGCAGTTTTCCACCAGTCGGGCCCTTATGGCAGAGTGGCCCGACGGAAACCTCTCCTCAGTGCAAGACATATGAGTTTGATTGAGCCATAGAGTTTAATAAAAAAAACCACATGAAAGACTCCCAGACTATGAGAAATAAGATTCTCTGGTCTTATGAAGATTGAACGTGGTGGTGGCAGCATCATGCTATGGGGGTCTGTTTCAACTGCAGGGACAGGACGACTGGTTGCAACTGAAGGAAAGATGAAAGTGGCCAAGTACAGACATATCATGAAAGAAAACCTCTTTCAGAGTGCTCAGGACCTCAGACTGGGTCTAAGGTTCACCTTCCAACAAGAAAATTACCTTAAGCACACAGTTAAAATAACAAAGGAGTGGCTTTGGAACAACTCTATGACTATTCTTGACTAGCCCAGCCAGAGCCCTGACCTAAACTCCATTGAGCTTCTGGAGAGACCAGAAAATGGCTGTCTACCAACGTTCACCATCCAAACTGATAAAACTGGAGAGGATCTGCAAGGAAGAATGGCAGAGAATCCCCAAATCAAGGTGTAAAAAACTTGTTGCATCATTCCCAAGAAGACTGGCTAGCTGTACTAGCTCAAAAAGGTGCTTCTACTAAATACTGAGCAAAGAGTCTGAATACTTATGACCATGTGATATTTTAGTTTTTCTTTTATATTAACTTTGCAAAAATATCTACATTTGTTTGTTTTTTTGGCAAGATCGGATGCAGAGTGTACATTAATGAGAAATTTAAAAATGAATTTAACTGGACTGTGACTGGACTGGACTGTGGTAGCCTAGCGGTTAAGGTACTGGACAATGAACCTGATGGTCCTGGGTTCAAATCCCACCTCTGTCAAGCTGCCACAATTGGGTCGTTAACCAATACCCTTAACCCACCATTGCTTGGATTGTTAGACTGTATGAGTTGTAAGTCAGAGCATCTGCTAAAAGCTTAAAAATGTAAATAAAAAGGGGTCTGAATACTTTCCGTACCCACTGTATATGATTATGTTTTTTATATAGATTAAAGGGATATCACAACCCACTGGCTTCTCCTGGGAGTAGGTGTGCAGCCCACAGTTTAAGGAACTATGAACTAAGACATATATGTGCATTAAATCAAAATTAGTAAAGATTAATAAACAAATGATCAGTCACTTAAACATCACATTGAAAGTCAGATGTTGTCACAATGCAATAAGCTCTAAAACACTCTCACTACAATTTAAAGAATCTTTCGGCACATTTTAACTAGAAAAATTTGTCTCGATTCTCATAATTTGCACAGTACTTGGCACACTGAACGTGACTTGTTTCCGCTGAAACTCGATTCACCATTCATGATTCAGTACACAGTGATTCAGTGATTCATATTCATAATAGCCCTTGCAGTGAAGACCTCCCCTGTGCTTATCATGTTTTTCGGATTTTTTTTCCTGAAAATGTTCATTATAGGTGCCAACCACATAATGCTTTGCATTTATGCCAGTGTCCTGAGTTCATCAACAGAGTAAGTGTTTTGCTTTTACTTTTGACCTTCAATCCATTACTCACTAAATTGCATGAGATTTCAACACTTTATCTTAAAATAATTTTGCCCAACTGTAGGTTAATGTAAGCGTTAATGTGTAATAGGCTTCACTATGATACAGTATAGACCATATTAAACTTATTAGCTCATGATACATTTAATCTAAGATGGATTTGTCTGAACATATCCCCATGATAAATAAGGGAGCATCTGTTAAATACAGCTCCATTAATGCATAAAATGCGTTATACAGAGTGAATTTTTGGGGGGCCTGGAACAGATGCATTGAATTGCATTCCTTGCATTCCTTATGGAAAGTATTTGTTCAGTACTAGTCATATGTACTTGACAAGCCTTCTTGAATGAGAACCGAGGTACCAATGTATTTGTATTTACAGTATATTTTCCATATGATCACTACACTCATCTGAAATTTGTCTTAAATGTTATGCTCTGTCATTTATATGTGCAGGATAAATGGTAAATAAATTTAAAAACTTATTTTTTTATCTATTGTTACATTTTCTGTCTGACAAAAAGGTAGTAATATCAGTTCACAAACAATGGTTTTGTTTTTAATGTAAGTAAAGTATGTTAATTTTTTGTGGGTTTTTGTAATTATTTCCCTTGGTAACAATTAATAATATACAAATGTTATTATTAACACATGCCTTTAACTGTTACATGTTTTTATAAGTACATATATTCCATATTTCATTTCTAACATGGCTATTTTAGCTATAAATTAAAGTCAAAACATCCTCTCCGTGTTGAAAACTTTAAGCCTGGTCATGAAGTTAAAGTAAATGTAGGATAAACACACCAAAATATTCTTTAACACAAAGAGAACCGGTGTAACAAATCCAAAAATTGCAAGCAATGCCACTCTGAGAAACAAAAAGGGGAGGTCCTGCAGAGCCACACCCAGTGGTGAGAGAATGGGAGTGTGGGGCATGAGAGCCACTCGCAGCATTGAAAGAAAGCTGAAGAGGTAGAGAGGTAAAGTCCAGCCTGAGAAGTAGACAGGTTTGTGATTTGTTACTCGTAGCAATTCAGCAGTATCCAGCCAGTATAAAAAGCTTTCAGCAAAGATCTCAGCACGTGTGTCACTCGCTAGCAAAAAACGAAGTGGACCTGTGTATGCAGGGACAAAGGATAAATTTCTTAAGGGCAGGCCAGTGTCTGGGGAAATCCCAGAGACAGTCCCAGTGGCAGCCAACCCTGCGGCCATTCCTTTGCCTGTTAATACATTAGCTGTGACATTTCCAGTTAACCTCAAAATGTCTCCACTGGCTGTTTCTGCTGTGTTCTGTGGTGTCGCATTGGTGGCTGAAGGGGATGGCCCAGTGCCGTTGTTGACTATTGGGCTCACCATCTCAACTTGGTTAAGGGTTGGAATGTCTGCATCTCGATGTAATTCATTAGCTAAAAAAACAAACAAACAAAGATAAGTTTGCTTCTGTATAATTTAGAAAAGCTGAGTTTTAGAAAACTTAAAAAGCAATTGTTACTTATATATTATTAGAATATAAAGGTTTGATTACCATTTGAAAATATTACGTAACATGTTTAAACAACAGAAAGTTTTTAAACTAGGTAATTAATACAGTTGCTGCCCATATTGTTTTTATGGATATATGAAGTTTAAGTAGTATTATGTCTCATAGTCACATAAACATATATCAGAATAAAATGAGGACCAAAAGTCTGAGACCACTAGTGAAAATATTTGTTTCGTTGTTTTTGGAGAAATATTGCTTCAGACTATGAAGGTCAAATTATTAACATCACACATCAAAGCGTTACACCAACTACTTGAAGACCATAGAGGTGTCATGAAGTTTCCATTTAAAGACAAAGAAAGCCAAAGATTTAATAACATCATAAAATGCTTTAAGGAATTTTGTGAAATCCTGCTGGGATATCATGGAGTCCATGGCAGCTCAGCGCATGCTGCCATTATAGCAAAAGAGGGAATATACATAAAACAAAAAAAAAATCTGAAATGTATTTTAATTTTCAATACTTAAAATTTAAATTGTTATAATGATTATGTGATTTACAGTACTGTGCAAAAACCTTAGGTCACCATAAAACCACTGGAAATGTTGTTTGAGCAATGAAATAATGACAATATATAAACATTTCTTGCTCTGTATTACAATACAACCATAAAATACAGGACATTTGTATGTAGTATTAAAAACTGAAAACCAGATTTTAATGTGGCAAGTATTTAGTGTGACCTCCTCTTACACTTGTGAAATTTCCACCTGTCAGCTTCATCAGTATGCAAAATTGACAATTCTACAGCAGAAGCTTAATCAGGAATAGTCTTTGTGAAAGGTTAGCAGCCAAGAAACCTGTAATTCAGGGAGGTCACACTAAATACTGACCGTTGCCTGCTGAAGCCATTTTGTAAATGTAATTTTTCTTTGTTTATCTTAATAAAGAGACTAAACAATAATTATATAAGTTAATTGTACCATTGTACTAAAATAGCAGGTCTAGTTATGGCCTACACTATTGATTTAACACTCTATCATTTTTTTTTTTTTACTAGTGGTCTCAGAGTTTTGGCTCTAACTGTATATACCTGACTGTTTGTATGGACAAACATCTGACAACGCTACTGGTTTCATTTCCTTAAGCCTGGTCGCACACTACAGTTTTTTAAAAATAAATGCAGAATATGGTTTTACCCTGACCAGTGAGTCTGCAGTGACGGATTCTTTCCACAATGTCAATGCAAATGAGTGAGAATAATACCAGAGACACAGGCACCTCAGTGAATGTATCCAATCGCAGATTGTTTCTAATCTGCACCTGGGAGTGAGAGAGAGAAATCAAGAAAAAGAGAGATAAAGAGAGAATGGATTTTTTTCTCAATTGTTCACTTTGCATGGGGCCAAACAAGCATGCTTGCAAAGCACATTTGTTATTCAATTAAGCAACAATTAAGACAAAATAACAGAAAAGTTCAGTGTATAACTATTTACCCCCGTAATGTCAGTACTTTGTAGAACCCCTTTTTGTGTCATTTGCAGCTACAGGTCACTTTGGATAAGTCTCTATGAGCTTGCCAAATCTTGCCACTGGAATTTTTGCCCATTCTTTAAAGCAACAAGTTAAATGGTTTTCGCTGGTGAACAGCAATCTGGCCACTGATATTCAATTGGATTATGGTCTGGGCTTTGACTAGGCCTTTACTATACATCCCTATAAAATCACTCAAGTGTTGCTGTAGCAGTATGTTTTGGGTCATTGTCCTGCTGAAAGGTAAACCTCTGTCCCAGGTTCTGACAGGCCAAAACAGGCTTTGCTCAAGAATATCCCTGTATTTAGAACCATAAATCTTCTCCTCAACTTGTACCAATTTCCCAGTCCATGCTGCTGAAAAACAACCCACAGCATGATGTTGAAACCACCATGTGTCACGTTTAACTTTGGGGTTACCTTTGGTCTCTGTGCTGCCTCTCTGTTTAATGCCCTCCTTCCCTAGTCTGAGAGTTTTGGTGGGAGACTCTCTCTTGGAAGGTTTTTTGTGGTACAACCTTTCCATTTGATGATAATTGATTTAATGGTCCTACAGGGGATCGTCAGAGATTTAGATTTTTTTAGAACCCAACAATGACTTCTCAAATACTTCTCAAAAACTTTGTCCCTAACTTGTTTGGAGACCTTCTTGGTCTTTATGGAGCTGTTGAGTTAGTGGTGTTGCAGCCACTGGGGCCTTTCAGAAAAGATGTGAATATACAGGCAGGTCATGTGACAACCAGCCCCTGGACAGGAACACCTCCAGTGCTCTGGATATACCATTTCACCAAGAGGAGGAAAGAGCATGGTTCCACTCAAGCTGCTCTATGGTCAGAATGGCAGTCTCTTCCTTGCCTCTTCCTTGCCTGACTATGCTAATAGGAAATCAGGGGTATATTCTGTTCAATTCAAGTGTATTCATATTCCAACAGCAGTACCTACACCGGAAAACATACTAAAACATGATTTCACTACAAACAATTAAAAGTATTTGTTTACCTCAGAGCTGGCTATAAGGAAGGCAAAAGATGGCAGAGTAGACAGAAGCACATAAGCCAGAGCTACAGGTCTCCTAAGGAAAAACAGAATGTTATGCAGTACGTCTGGCTTTCAAAATATCTAATATACCCATTTATCATGTCCACCCACATCTCTTCACAGGCTGCCTGTAGCTGCCTGCGTTTGATTTAAAACCCTGAAGCCAAAAACACACCAGTGATTTTTTTTACCCAATAACTACACTATGCTACCTATACTATACTATATCAAACTATACTCTGTTCCTTACACCCTTTGCGACAAAATAATTGGCTTGGCTAAACTCACCACTCAAAATCAAAAGAAGAGACTTTAGACTTTAGACTTTAGTCTGCACTGGCACACAGATGGAGCAATTTACTTTCACTTGATGTCAAAATGCTCTCTTCAAACAGCAACTAAAGACACGCCTCTTTAGCATTCTTCTCATTCAGACATTCAGAACACAAAATACAATGTATATATAGAGTAGTTAATAGGGGATGCCCTAACGAATGGCAAACCTAGAAAATGACAAAGAAATGATTGGCACTCTTGTCAAATGTGATGCTGATTATACAACTTTTACAGGGAGCAAAGCAAAGAAAAAAACATTAGGAAAAAAACATTTAAACTGGGGTGCCCAGCTTTTTTCATAAAAGTGGAATCTCTCTCTCTCTCTCTCTCTCTCGCATGCACTCGCTTGTGCTTTCTCACCACTTTTTTCGCCCCACCAAGGTTTTCTTCTTCGTGAACACCATGTACTTCATTGGCAGCCACACTAAAAGAGCCACTGTTGTGACATAAGCCACAGATGAGGCCACAATCAACCAGTAAGCTGTAAGATAATCTCCACCAGAGGGACTCTTTGCTTGTGATAAAATGACGGCGAATCGTTGCATCACGATGAACAGTGGCACACAGAAGGCGGCAAACTGCAGCACCTCACAAACGGTAAACTTAATCCTGCTCCCTGAGCCCATAGTGTGGAGAAGAGTTCCATAAAGGACAATGGGGAAAGGGAGCAAATAGGAGAGGGCGCTGTTGGATGAGAGTGCCTGTAGACTATTGTGCTTGTAGGTACTCGAATTTTCCACACACACACACACACACACACACACAGAGGCAGGGCAGACTGGAGCCAGTTA
This sequence comes from Parotocinclus spilosoma, assembly GCA_033117975.1. Taxonomy (NCBI): domain Eukaryota; kingdom Metazoa; phylum Chordata; class Actinopteri; order Siluriformes; family Loricariidae; genus Parotocinclus; species Parotocinclus spilosoma. The sequence goes on from JAVSBV010000127.1 coordinate 1,350,879, forward strand.
GGCCACTGCTTATTTAACACACATTATTATAAGTGCTGAACAGGCCTGGCCTGAGCATGCACACACACACACACACACACAAAGACACATGAACACAGTTGCCTCTCAATCTGAATGGAGTCAAAAGGTGAAATATTATGTTGGGCAGAAGCATTGTGGAGACTGATGGCAGTGTGTAGAGGGGATCCACATTGAAATCGTTAGATAAGCCAGGGACTAAAAGAACTAATGGCTATCCTGCCTGGATGTCTATGACTGCTCATCTTTTCTGTTAGTGACAGCATGGTTTAGTTTCTGTGTTCACATTGGCTTTTCTGTATCTGCTAAGGTTGTTGAGATGGGATGTTGCCATCAGGTATGTGCTGCACACATTAAAATACCTAAGCCATCTTAGAAAATAACTCTTTTCAATCATTTGTTCCTGTGTCGCAGAGCAGGAGGTACACACCCAGAAATTCATTCAGTTAATAAACAAATACACAAAATGAGGCAATTATAAGACTTCTCAAAAAAAGTGAAATGGTTTATCAATACACAAAACATTCATCTGTATCAAGTTAGGCTAAATATGAGACTACAGAAGAGTCATTTCTCTTGTTCATTTGTTACCTGACTTACAGTATTTATTTATGAAATTAAAAAGTAATTAGTGGTCTTTAGTTGCTGTACATGTGTGTACTATTATTGTGTATATAATGTAAAGTATGTTTATGAGTTTGTTTATAAATATATATACTGCTCACAAAATTAGGGGATAATTCAAAAGGAAAAATCCCATAATTAGGCATCCCCTAATTTTAACCTTATCAACATGCTGATTTTGTGTTATACCCTGCCACATAAAATAGAATAAGCAAAATAAATATGTCACGGTCTGGAAAGTACCATTTTATTTTATAAGTTGGAACTTATAAGTCGTCATATATTCATTTTCAAAATAAGTGAATAGCTGCAGCAGAGATGCTATATAGAAGGAAACAGGACTGATTCGTTCATGATTCCGAACAGTGAGTCTGATTTTCAGGCTGGGTGCTATATTTAACAGCGTCCACAAGAGGGTGCGCTCTTATAAAATGAATAAAGACTCTAAATGATTCGTTCACTTTACCGTCAGTAAAAGACTCGAACGTCCCTGTTCTATGGTGTACTTCACTTGCTAAGATAATCGTAATGATACAGCGCCATCTTGTGGTTATCAGTGGTGCATTAAGGCGCTCCAATCATTATCCAACGTTGTGTTTTTTTGCTCATTTTGTTTTGAGGTGTATAAATGTAACTGTGTGGGTACTTTGAGGAAACATTAACTATATACTTATAACGTATACTAATTAAAAAAATATATAAGATTGTACAATTAAGGTTGGATTAATAATATGCAGTTGCTGGAGTCACTATGATGTCATCTCTGATTAGCTAGATTTCTACTGGGTGCAGTTATGGAGAATTTTAGAAGATACTATAAAGCACTTTCTCAGTCACTGCCACTGGCCAACAAATGTTTGTTGGAATACATAAGCACTGAAAAGTGAACACAACATGTACTTCTGTTAAAGACAGTCAGAATAAAGTAAAACAATCTATACATGGTGTAGCGTCAAGCTGTCCAGTTCTCCCAATTCTCATAATAATTTATCCAGTCTATAACAGAACTGCAAATGCTGACAGTTATGTATGTTTGCTAGCAAATTTAAAAAACTTTTAAAGAAAAATCTGTACACTGTACACAAGTGACATAACCTACTAACCCTGCTGTGTGTTCTGGGAAATTAAAGTTTAATATATTTAGGCTCTGTTTTAAGTTTACTTTTTCTAATATGTCTATTTGTACTAAGTGGAAATAGCACTAACCACACATCCCTTTTATTTGCACTAACCCTCTAGTCTAGTAAATCATGTAACTGTAATTAGTGTATGGTTATAGTTAGTGTAAATAGATTGAAGCTACTGCACAGACATAATATAAATATAATATGTATGTGTATTTCTGTTTACATGTGAAACAATGTAAATAGTGTAAAATAACTATTGTACACCTAGTACAGATATTATTGTAGCCTACTTGTATGTGTATATAGCATTTACCTTATTTGTGTTTTTTCACTTTTTTACACTGTCTGGTAGAGTTACGTAAATAACAAAATGTGTCCAACATCAAGTAGCAGTGTGTCTTTATTGTCCTGTTCCTCTTTATGGGGTTAGGAAAGTGTAATCAACATTTTTAAGTCAGTGTAGCATGTTTTCTTATTGGGTAAGATTTTATTCATGTTACATGCCATCATTTTTTGTGTTTGACAACGAGTTGTTTTATTGATACAAATATTAATGAATACAAAACTATAATATAGCCTCTTTGGTACAATGGTACCAAGTTATGAAACCTTATGTAAACAAATATTGTTTAGATTGCCTCCATGTTTTGCTTAGATTTTTTTTTTACGTCCCAGCAAACGACATGAACGTGTCCAAGGCGGATAAACGAGTTTCATCTCACCGCCTGCCATGCACCTGAAAGCGCATTTAGCTTCTCAAGCTTTTGGAAACATGCTGGGGCATTATGGGAAACGTAGTGTATGCAGTGAAATTAAGAGTTGCGGCGTCCTGGAGTTTTGCTTAGCGGCTTTTTTTATGCCAATAAATACGTTTTACTTGGTGATAGGTTTCACCTATGACACTTAGAAGCTTAGTGATTCTTTTCAAAGCACGTAAAAGTAAACAAACAAACTTGAGCAGCTGTTTTTGTATTTGCTCTTCAAGGTGAAATGTATAAAGACACACATTGAGTTATGTAACAGTCGCTTAACGATTTTTTACCTTCGTGAAACCGATATTTAACGGAGTTGACGCTCAGTGTGTGGTGGACCGGACTTTTGGCCCCGCCCCTGTCCTATGATTGACATCCACCCTGGCGCACAGACTCATGTCTCTGGTGGTGGGCCTCTCGCCCCGGCAGCATGGCGTCCGGTGAGGAGGACGGAGCGGTGGACGAGAAAGAAACCAACAACAAGAAGCGTACCAAGAGCATCATTGCTACCGCATGGCTCACCTTCTACAATATCGCCATGACAGCCGGGTACGTGAGGAATATTTAATCTACTTTATCGTCTTCAAACTTCGTTTTCAAGTTGAAACGCGCTCCACTCCACATGCAGGCGTGCGTTGCTGTTTATAGACTGTCCGGTTTTGTGGGTCCAGAATAAAGACCACGGTGGCGGAATTAAGTAGAAACGGTCAGCTCACTATTTCTTTTTCTTGTGAGGTTTGGCGTCAAAGTTCAGTAGGAATAAACGGTGTTTTCCGCTTGGCCGCCGGCGCGCCTCTGCCTGGCCATTTACGGTCCTTGGTGCAGCGCGAGCGTCATTCTGCATCAGTGTAGCGCCGGCGATAAGTTTAGACGCACGCTGACACCGGAGCTTTACCAGCTCCAGCGAAATAGTCAGCTCACATGTGTTAATAACGTGTATATACTCATACCCAACACGTACTGTAATGTCAAAATCTGATCTCTATAGAGTTCCCTTCCTTACACACACACACACACACACACACCCACCCTTGTTCTTCTCAGGATCAGCTGAATCAAATGGCTTGAAAACATAATGTTGGACATGTTGAGCTCTGGCCCTTCATGGCTGGAGCCTGACACACCTGCTGTGTCTAAAATGTCTGTGTCTGCAGTTGTAGGCAAAGCCTTGACCAATTGCTCTCTGGGTGAAGGGATGAGAGTAAAATGTTGAACAGAATTAAAGCTTTCCAACATGCAGCCCATTGATACTATAGCCTGTTCTGTGTCCTGTAAGCCCAGCATCGTAGGAGAAGAATAAAATCGGCATAGAAACACAAAATTAGACTTTCCTGCGAGTTGGATTGTTTCAGCTTATTCTTCAGATATGTCCCAATTTGTAAAAAAATATAAAGTTAAATATAAACCCAATGATTCTGGACTTTTTAAACACGTTGTTGTCTTGGTAGTGATTTGCATTAATATACAGTACATCCTATAATCGGCATGACAAAAGTCAATAAAAAGTCTGCATTTGTGGCAGTAAAGCCTGAACAATGTCTTTGCAATACACAACAACAGAGTAGCAAAGGGAGAAAAAGCTGAGAATATTAGCTGCACCTTTTCTAACACAGCATACCAGACTGAAATGAGGTCATTTCTCATGGGCATGCTCTCTTCTCAAATACCTGCTCGCATATTAATACACAAATGTCATATGAAAGACAGTTTCTTATTCCGTATATGTAATTGTGTATAAAATAAGAGTGTGTGTGCATCAGGGAACAATTGGCTTGGCAAGGCAATACCACAGTGAAGATGTGACCCATCTTAAATGGACGGCACGGTGGCACAGTACTTGGTGTTGTCACCTTGAAGCTCCAGTGTACTGGTTCGATTTCGACCTCAGACTCCACCTGTGTGGATTTTGCATGTCCTCCCTGTGCTATCTTGGTTTTGTGCAGGGTAGTCCAGTTTTTATGCATTAAATTGATTGATTACAGTAAATTGACCCAGTGTGAGCGTGTTTGACTAATGTCGACATAACTATGTTCATGTGAATAGCTGAGAGTGCTTATGTGACATTTAACAAGCAATCCATCTTAAATATAAAAAATAACATTTAATATTTGACAGTCAGTGTTGTAATTACTAATTTTAAACTATATCCTTTGTAATATTGCTATGCAAGTTATTCAATATGGTGTATGGAGCACATAATTTGCACTTTCACAGAATGCATTGTGAATGATGAGTGACACATACCTGTAATGGCATAATAGCAGTGGCAGAGCCTTAGTGGTATACCACTCTGAACATTAGGTTTTGTTAAACAAGTTTATAAAACCTTTATCTGCTTTACCAAAATATTGTTCCGTTCTAAAACCATATTTACTATACCGTACTATAAACTGCAACAACTACTTAAATTTACAGTGGGTTTCTATAAGACCCTATAGGCAATTACTCATATTGCAAAATTTCCATTTCCAAGTATAAAATACTAGATTCATAGAACAATAGATTATTGTTACTTACCAGCTCAGAAACCCCAAATCAGAAAAGTTGGGACAGTATGGAAAATGCATATAAAATAGACAATGTTTCTTGCATTGACTTTTATTTAATTGCAGACCGTATAAACCTGAGATATTCAAGAACCACTATTCAACAATAGCCAGTATGACCGCATGGGCCAGGGATTTGACAAACCTTTGTCAAGTCCAACAATACAGTTACATTCACAAATGGCACTTTAAATGTCGCCTACTTCTCTGGGCTCGAAGGCATCTATAGGATGGCCCATCACACAGTGAAAAGTGTGTTGTGGTAAAAAAAATTATTTTAGGTAATCTTTGGAAAAATGCACTCCAAATGTTCCAGACCAAAGAACAAAAGGATCATTCACACTGTTATCAGCAAAAAGAAATCTGTCAAAAAAAAAACAGGGTATGTTATGGTATGGGGTTATGTCAGTGCCCTTGGCAGAGGTAAATTACACTTCTGTGCTGGCAGCATTAATGCAGAAAAGTACATTAAGAGCTTATAGCAACATAGACCTTCAAGACCTCATCTTTGTTCATGCACTTTTCAACAAGACAATGCAAGCCACAGGAAAAAGAGAGTACAGGAACGGGACTGGCCTGCCTGCAGTTCTGACCTGGCCCTAACATAATGTGTGAAGAATTTTGAATAGAAAAAGTGACAATGACGACCCTTTCTGCAAACATGGCTTAAGATGTGCAGCAATAAAGAAGGATACAAAATAATACCAGAGACACTAAATCGATTGGTGTCCTCTGTGTCAAAATGCATTTGTTGTGAGAGGGAATGGCAACATGACAAAGTGGCAAATGTTTTACCATCCCAAAATATTTTGGAATGTTTTGCAGGTCTGAAATGCAAGAATGGATGTTTATTAACATAAAATGAAGTTGACCAGATAAAACATGAAATATCTCATACTGTCTGCAATTCAAAGTAAATATTTAAAAAAAAATCAGTAATTATGTATTTTTGACTGGTGGCATCAGCTGTTGGAATGTCGTAGTCAGCTATCTTACTGAATACTTGGTAGTGCTGTTATTTGCAAGTTCAAAACTCCACCCAGTTCTCAAATTACAAAGATGAACTTAGGAGGATTGGGTTTTTAGCATTGTATATTAAATGTGTCTCTTGTCTCTCTCTTACTTTGTTTCTTGCCTCTCTTGCTTAGTATAAACATGTTGGTATAAGCAAACCCACCCTTTGCCTTTAGAACAGCTTTGATTTGTCTTGTAATACAATCATGAATGCCCTGTACAGAAATACTATTTACATAATGTGGCCCAGTTGGTCTTGTAACCCTGACCCTTATTTTAGACTGGACTTGTGGACATATTTTTATTTGATTTGAAAGATTTCCAAAGGCAGCTTTGTCACATATTTAATTCCACTTACACACTGTCATAAAAATGCTGAGTGAACTTTATGATTAAGTATGTTTATGACTGTACTTTTGGTGCATTTAGTACTTCACCTGTCACTATCAGTGTGTCCGTACCAGTACGTTTCATTTTGCCTGACACAAGCTTGACACAAATATTCGGTGCCCAAGTTTTATCCCAATTATCCAATTTACAACCAAAAATAAAATCCCAAAACATTTTTAATTAAGGATGTCAAAGAGCATTTTTAGGATTTGAATGTCAACTCACCAGAGATGTAGGAGGGAGAGTTTACTATGTACGCAGTTTTTTGGCATTATAACAGGGGATCGGGTATCGACAGGAACACTCAAGGAACTGCTACTTCATGTCCCAACATCAAGTCACGTTTTGTTACTGCAGGCATCTCTTAATTATCTAGGTGCTGTATTTTAAAGCAGATGCTATGGCATAAACAGTGGATATCACTGTGTTTGGTAGAGTTCTTGTTTCAAATCCTGTAAAGCACTTACACACATACCACAGGTATGCACCATTTAACATCCATGGGGACCTCAACAGAGCAGTGGCTGGAGTGGATGTTGACCAGATATTACAGTCACATAGATGTTTAGACACTTTGCACAAAGTGTTATATAACATTATTGAAAATACAATATGAAACATTTAGAGTAAAGTACTGTATAATAAAGTACTTCCTATTTTTTGTATCTTTTATAAAACTTGAAATGCTTACCAAAAAACGAAAGTAGGAACATTACAAATTACTTACACTATTGTATTTAATACTTTATATCTGTTATTATTTACTAGTATCACTATTACCATTAAACATAATTCTTACAATTAACATCTATGGAGGATGGATCAATTTTTTAAATCTTGGTCTTCCCAAGGATTCTTTTTTATAATGTTTAGGGAGTTTTTCCTTTCCACTGTTGCTCTAGGCTTGTTCAACTTGGCCATGGTTTCTGTCTAAGAATGCAATTCTTTTTTCTCTCAACAGGTGTCATAAGGGTTCAATTGTAATAGTTTTCTGTCATTCAGCTGTTAATAATATAGACCGATTTAAGTCAGATGTTGTTTGTATTATAATTCTTAAGACACCCATTAAAGCTGTCTAGATGCTGACTGGATGAATATTAAACAGTGTATACCTAATCATATGTGAGTAAAAGGGAATGAAATACTATACATACTATGCATTAATTTCTTTAAAAAATTGCTATAAGTTTGCTAAATTACTTGTACAGTATTCTGTATACAGTATGTTTGTTAGTCACTTCATCTTTACATGTGGCTTTTCTCTTTGTACTCCAGTATATTGAATGTGTCCTATGTGACCTAGGTGGCTGGTGCTGGCAGTGGCAATGGCTCGCTTCTATTTGCAGAAAGGCACACACAAGGGCTTGTACAAAAGTATAGCAAGGACACTTAAGTTTTTTCAAACCTTTGCACTTCTGGAGGTAAGAGCACATTCACTTCTTGTTTCATATTTCTTGTCTCTGTTTCGCTGTCTGCTTTTTCTTTAATATGTTCATTCCAGTCTAAATTTCAGTCTGTACTTGCCTCTCATTCTGAAATGTTCATTGAACAGTTTTGCTACATTTCAGTCTTCTATGCTTGCATTCCTCTACATTAAGCCTTTCTTTCTGTCACATATTCCCATCTTGTAATACAGGTTGGTCACTGTGCAATTGGTATGTACTCCTAACAAACACAATTAGACATATTGTTTCTAAATAGATTAAAATGCTTTTGTCTCTGACAGTGTGTGCATGTGTGTTAAAGGACTTGTGCGGACGTCTGTGATTGTGACTGGGGTCCAAGTGAGCTCTCGGATTTTCATGGTTTGGTTCATCACAAATAGTATTAGACAGGTGAGTGCTGTCGTGGATATAAAATATAGACCCTGGCTGTGTGTTAAATAATTGTGCTGAAAAGTCTAAAACTTTTCCAGAAACGTGTATCAATGATGACTGACCACCAACATAAAAATTTAGTACTGTTCAAAGCATTTGGCACATACAGTGGGGGAAATAACTATTTGATACACTGTTTATTTTGCAAGCTTTCAATACTACAAAGAATGGAGAGGTTTGTAATCTTTTACCATAGGTACACTGTAACTGTGAAAGACAGAATATAAAAACAATTACCCAGAAAATCATTTTGTATGATTTTTTAAAATAATAATTTGCAATGTATTACATAAAATAAGTATTTGTTCACATACCAACCAGCAAGAATTCTGACTCTTACAGACTTTAGTTTTTCTTTAAGAAGCCCTTCTATTCTGCACATCTGTGTTAATTAATACCTGTTTGAATTCGTTACCTGTGTAAAAGACACCTGTCCACACACTCAATTAATCAAACTCCAACCTCTCCACCATGCCCAAGACCAAAGAGCTGTCTAATGGCACCAGGGACAAAATTGTAGACCTGCACACGGCTGCAACTGTTGGTGTAATTATTAGAAAATGGAAGAAACCCTAGTTGTCAGTCTTTCTCGGTCTGGGGCTTCGTGTAAGATCTCACCTTGTGGGTTACGGATGATTCTGAGAACGGTCAGGAACATGGGAGGACCTGGTCAATAAGTAGGAACCACAGTCTCAAAGATTATGCATTAGTAACACTACACCGCCATGGATTAAAATCCAGCAGGATACTTGCAGTCCTCCTGCTTATGTCAGCAAATGTCCAGGCCTGTTTGAAGTTCCCGAGTGACCATCTGGATGATCCAGAGGAGGCATGGGAGATGGTCATGTCGTCAGATGGGACCAAGTAGATCTTTTTGGTATGAACAACACTCGCCTTGTTTGGAGGAAGCAGAAGGACGAGAACCGTGACGCATGAGGGTGGGAACATCATACTTAGGGGTCAGGACAACTACAGTGTATTGAAGGGATGATAGATGGGGTCATGTATCATGAGATTTTTGCTCAATTTGGGATTGACTTTTAAGATAATCTAATATTGTAAAGCTGCTTTGAGACAATGCTCCATTGTTAAAAAGTGCTATATACATAAATTTGACTTGGCAATATGCCAAGGCCGTCTAAGCAGCCTAGCACTGCTGGCCATTGAGAGAAAATTGGAGTCCCAGTAAAAGATGCCTACTTGGTACGAATGGCTCACAGACCAATATCTTGAAATGGAATAAGGGGCAGAATTTATGTCATAAATTGACAAATTTTATGTAAACTGATAATGAGCTTCCCCTCTTTGAGAGACCTGCAGCCGCCACTGATGTCAGCCGAGATATTTTTCCAGCATATTGCAGAAATTAATACATTCCTTTGTAACCGGAATATTTATTCAATCAAGCTCTACTTACAAGGTCATATAGTCCTAAATATTTCCTCTTCTACTGATGCAGTAATGCATTTCATTTTTGAAAAACCTGACAAAACCTTGCTGAACAAACATTAAATATCATCAGGTTATATAATCCTGTGTGGAAAAATTAGCAGTAAAAAAGGATTTTTGTACTTTCATATCTCCAGGCCAAGCCAAAATTACTGGCCAGGTTTTAAAACATTATGGACTTTCTAAGAATCAGTGCTTTGGACAAACTAAAGTAAGCTTGTGTTCAGGAAAATAAACATCAATTAGACATGCTTGTAAAATATGTAAACTATATATAATTTGTAGAATGATGACTTATCACTAATTATATTATTGCTTATACATTTGTATCTTTAGGTCCAGAATCTGGAGAGTGTGACCTTATTTCTGGTGGTGTGGACGATTACAGAGATCACGCGTTACTCCTTCTACACCTTCAATCTGCTTAACCATCTGCCATATTTCATCAAGTGGGCCAGGTGCTAAAACAACAAAGATTTTTTCACCAACTCATGCATGTTTCCGGTCTGATGGCATGCTGTTTGGTGACCTCCACTAACATTGGTTAGCCACTTCATTTCCTGTCTACAGATGCTACAAAATATAGTAATTATTTGTTTTATTTCCTGTGTTTTTGTTGAAGAGGTGGTGTGACAGCATTGTTGCATGGCAAAGCTAGTTGTATATCCCATAATTAAAAATCCCTTGATATGTGAGCAGTATATGTCAGTTGAGTATCAACTATGAGAACGTCAGCGACTCAGAAATCACTTCATTTTAATTTACAGCTTGTCTGATCTCACACTGTTTCCTAATTGGCAACCCAAAACCCATGGCTCATTCAAAGTCACTTTTTCTAAATTCTGTCTTCATATTTAAATGAGATGCTGCCATGTGATTGGCTGATTAGAGATTAGCTAGATACTTAATAAAGTCACTGACGAATATTGATAAAAGTATGGATTGAATTAGTAACAACATTTAAAACCTAGTTTTGTATTAGTGGTAGAATTTGAGACATTTCGAAGATGAAATGTTGATTAGTTATATACCACAGAATCTACAAATAAGCTCTTAAAAGCTCTTACAAGATAGCCACAGTAAGTCACTAAAGTGTTCTAGCATCTAAGCAAATAATTTCCACGTGTGCATTTCGTAATTTATGATGATAATGTTGTTTTTTTTTTTTTGGAGTGTTCTTGGATTTTCTGTGTGAAATTAAGCTGCACCATGCATGACATATTTACTATCATATCTTTAATGAGTATGCCAATATTTCTGGAGTTAAATGTACATCGCATGACAAGACCATGACAATACCCATGACACCAGACATCTGTTGTGTGCACAGACAACCCTTAAGAGTGTGTGCGCGCGTGTGTGTGTGTGTCTTTGTGGTTTGCTGTGGTCAGACACATTGTGGAAGACTTATGTTCAGCTGCTTCTGTTTTTAAGAGTGACTGTTTTGGGGCATGGAATTCCTGTCTACTATTACAATCTATTCCCTACATGCACACCATTTCCGTCCTTCTTCCCAGGACCACACTTGCTCATGAGCTTGGAGGCACAACGCTCAAGTTTTATGGCACTTGAGTAGTTAAAATACACTAAATGTTCATTTTCGGGTTGAATTTGGAATTGTAAGGAGGTTAGGAAATGTAATATTTCTGTAGCAGACAATGAAGACAGTGATGCTCTATCATAACATCTGTAATTTAAATACATCACTGGTGTACTAGGTCTCCTTGTAATCTGCAAAATCACCCACAAAATATCTTCTGACTGAAGTGGCCTTCCACGACCTTCTTGTGTAACTGCCAACTGCCCAATGAGAGTCATCAGGCAGTGCATACTAATAATTGTTTGGCAGAAGTACACAGGCATAACGCATATTGGACTTCCATCCTTTTGGAGAAAATAATGGCTGTAATAGGAGTAGCACATGTATCCCCCAGCCACAACCAGTTTCATTGGCTGTATGACTAGGAAACGTTGGCCAGTGGGCTGGGAAGCAGATGAATAGAACTTGCTACCCAGTTTATTCTCATTTGCCACATTTCTTGCTACTTAAAGTAAGGAAACAACTATTAATTCAACAAACTGTTAAAACTGTTTCTTGGTGGCATGACAATTCATGAAGCAAGTCATCTTACATCTTATTTCTGGCATTAGAACCCTTTTAACAAGTCTGTAACTCTTACTGAACATTTTATTTTTAATTATATATTTTTAATGATTTGTATTACATATGCTTTATCCTTTAATGGCTGTATTTAATTACTCTAATTTAATGGCAACTTTAAGGCCTGTCCAGTCAAAACATGAAGTACAAACTAATTCATGAGGTTCTAAGTTACAATATTGAATTTAACTGGTTATAAAATGACAGAATTAATCTGAATATTACCCCCATAGGTTTTTACATGTTTAGCTTCCCTTGAGTTTATTATAAATAAAACGATAATATATATTAATTGTATTATAAAAGACACTAAGGTAGGTTTTAATAGTTTGTAAATTGCAACTGCAGTGGAATGTGTTAGGTAATCCTTGATACAGTTCAGTCTCCCACCAAAGAATAACTTAAATAATTATTACATATTAGTTCTTAAGAAGAACTAGATGCATTGTCCTTGTAAGGGACAGCATTCCTCTGCTGGTCTCAGGTCATCACAATGCACTTGAAGACCAAGACCCATCGATGAGCAGTAACAGCTGAGCTGTGAACCTTAAACTCAACATTAGAAAGCATTCCTGAACTCAAAGCTAATCTAAAGTTCCATAACGCTTCTTTGTTATGGGAAAAACAAGCTGTATTTCAGCAGAGATAATACTTGTATTTACTTGTTTTAATTGTCAGTTGATGTTGTTGGTCATGAACAACACTTCACAAACTAATTAAATTTAGTAATTAAATGAATAACCACCCACAATGTTAGAACTTCTTTGGAAAACTCATCAAACCATAATACTCTTTTCCACTGATCATCATTCCAATCTTTGTGAGCTTTAGCATATCTTAAGCTTTTTATTCCTGTCCTCTTCTGAAAAAAATGTTGTTTTATTTTGGCTGTAACCCTTCCACAAAGGCCATTCCTGAGTCATTTGCACTGTAAAAGGATCAACTTGGCACCCTGATGATCCTGATTTTTTTCGTTTTTTTAATGCTGTGTACAAATTTTCATACTTTTTCTGGTTGTATTCCAGTAAATAGTCTGAGACATTATTATTTATGGTCATTATACCATGAAAGCAATAAAGTACAGCTGTACTGTGCTCTGCATAATGCAGTATGATACAATGTTTTGTTTTTTTTCCATGTCCATAAGCTCTTATTTATCTTCTGTCCTGCAGGTATAACATGTTCATTGTCATGTATCCCTTGGGCGTGATTGGTGAGCTGATGACCATATATGCTGCTCTGCCATATGTTCGGAAATCGGGCATGTACTCTATGAGGCTCCCAAACAAGTACAACGTCTCCTTCGACTATTACTACTTCCTCATCATTGTAATGCTATCCTACATCCCATGTAAGAACTTTCCTTACCAGTAATACATATATGTAACATATTGGCAGTTAGCATGTGGAAACACATAACTATCCCATTTATAATATCTGGATGTTTTATTAACTACCCAGTGTGGTCGACCATCCAAACAACGATCATTCACTTTAACAACCAAAGCCTTAACAATCCCAAGTTAGTTCCTGACCCAGGCTCCGCCTGTGTGGACTCTACATTGACCTCGCTGAGTCTGTGTTGGTTTGCTCTGGGTAATCTTGTCTCCACATTCCAACTAACATAGATGTTAGGTTAATTGGTGTTTTTTAGGTAAATTGCACCTAGTGTTAGTGTGTGTGCGCCCTACAATGGTTTGTCACCCTGTCTAGGGTTGTTCCTGCCTTGCGCAGTGACTGCCACCTATGCGACGCCTTTCCCGCAACCCTGACCAGGAACAAGCGGATTTAAGTCAATAAATGTTATGGAAATTAGTGATTCTTTTTAAGTTGACTCATTTCCTCTTGGTTGCGTTGCAGCAAGTGAGGTACGTTAGTTACATTCCATAGTGCAGGTTTATATTTTGGGTTCATAGTGTGTGATTGTTAATGTGTATCGATGAACCACGGTGTTGTGTATTTTCTGGAGGATGTGTATAGCAGTTTACTCTTAGATTGTAATGTTCCACATGTTTTCAGTGGTATCTCTGATGCACTGACATTATCGTTTGCATGCAGTTTTATTGTGAACAAGACCTTTACTTTAGAGTGGTGAATATGATATCCAGTCATTGACCATTTCAATCAGTGATCTGTTTTACAAAATGGAACACAGTCATTTAATGATGAATACCAATACTTAGTATACATATTTATCAGAATTCATGTTTTCCTTTTATTCTGTTTTCCCCTCTTAGTGTTTCCTCAGCTGTATTTCCACATGCTACGACAGAGGAGAAAGGTGCTTCATGGCGAGGTCATAGTGGAAAAAGATGAGTAAGGCAAAAAAGCCACTCCAGCCAAGGCAAACCGTTAACGAGTAGATCTCCAAACAAGCATCATTCAATGGTGAAGAAATGTAGATAACATTAAACCAACTGTTATTGTCTTTACATGGCCATCATCAACCAGAAGTGTTCTGTAATTCTTTTTTCAGAGAAGTTAAATCCATACCTGAGAACTGTCTGTTTAACACATGGTTGGAATCAATACCAATAAATATATTGATATGGAAGCATTTACTATACTTTTTGTAATTTAGGATTAACACTGGAGTAAAACTTCTCTGTTTGGATCGTTTTGTGTTCATCTGTAATTTGTCTTCTTAACTGTTATTTCTAACTGGATCTCTAATTTGGATTTAAGATCACCTTTAACCAGGGTCAGCGTCACCTGTATTTGGAATAACATTTTGAAATAATCCTAAAACTGGGCTGGATTAAACCTGTCGTTTGTGGCTCTAAACATTTGTGCAGTGCCACCCTTTCTTTTGCTTTCTAAGTCAATTGGAAATCCACAGATTGCTCAGAATGTTACAGTATTTGTGTACTGGTCCCACTATAAATGGTCTAAATTTATGTTTTCAGGGACTTGCGTCAAAAAGGGCAGTATTTTTTTTTTTGTCAAAATAGTTTGTGCCAACGCTGTTGCTTTTGTCTCTAAAGTAAGTAGACGAGTGTGGTGTCAGCATGACGGGAAAGAAAAATGTTGCATATATACAAAATATGTTTTAATACTTCAACTGCACTGTAACTCTTTGTATAAAAACTAATGTTTACATCACAAATTCGTTTTAAAATTGAAATAATATGTAACTAACTGCAGGTTACTGATGGGGCTACACAGTCTCTCAATAGCAATTCATACATGGCAACTCCTGTTATTAATATGTATTAGGGTGGATTAGATTAGGATGGAGCAGGTGGAGCTATTATTCTTCATACATATGTTAGAGAATTGTGATTGTTTGTATTACTATGAATGTCTGTGTGAGCTATTAAGTTCTGGGTAAGTCCATGTCTGTTACTTTGTCTTGGCATCACAGATCACAGATCTTGTAACTTGTATTAAATATGGAACATCTATTTTGTTTTTACAAACATTATTAAATTTCCAATACAAATTTTGGATTAGCATTTTGACAAAATTGTTTGTTACAATATAAGTTGTAATATTGTAAAGCCTACAGTATCTGAATCTACTCTGTACTCAGTATCTACTCTGCTATTTTCTAGTATGTAAAACATTCGAGCAAAGTCATCTAAATCCAGGGTAGAAAATGCACACTGCAATGTTATTTTTTTTTTACTAATACTTAGCCAACATCATCACAAGCTTATATAAATGCATGATTTTTCCATACCAGCAAACCTTGTTCAGTTTCTACATGCTCCTAAATTATTGTGGTAAGTGCTTTATTAATAATAATAATAATATTATTATAAACTGTGGCTCCAAAATCTGTGATCTGATCTAAAGCTGAATATTTCAATACCATGAAAAAGAAGGTATGGACTGGCCAATTATTTTATTTATTTTTTTCAGTTCTACAAATTAAAAAAAATAACTATTTTAGTCTGAGAAGATTTTTCGTTCTAAGGTGCTACTGTTCTTCTGTGCAGCTGAGGGGGAAATGAGACAGAGGCCACGCGAATATAATGCAAAATAAGTGGGATGTCTTGATAAAAATGTGAATACGTTCATTTTAATGACCTCACTGAAAATGTATGTCTGTATTGAAGTGCCATCGTGGTAATGGTCAGGATAATGATGAGAAGGAAACAATAAAAATGACTATGACTGAATGCATTTAGTGCAAGTGGTGTAGCATTACTGGAAGGTTCTTATTTACCAAAGCAATACAACCAAAGTGTTAGCAACACTTTTAAAATATTAATGAACAGACATGAATACATTTTAAGCTGTCACATGTTCCAATAAATCTATTAACAGTGTGTATCTGGGACTTCATTTGATTCAATCTAAATAAAATATGGAATATGATACTCCAAGGCTTGAGTCCTGAAATGCAAGCCAATTTTCTTCATGAATGCTCTCTCTATTACATATTTTGTTTACTGATTATAGGTATGGCAGGTAGTGCAAATGATTAATATTGTTATTGATATAAAACATATACCATAGGTAAACTCGGCAATCATTAATGGAGCCTGACTTGGGTCAGAACGCTTGTAATGTAATCTCGGGTTACTATACTCACACCACAGGTTGCTTCTTCATGTGTCTTCTTAACAGCTATAATGGTCTGTCCTCTATCACTGGACCTGCATCAGGTGTGTATATTTAAGGAAACATAGCCGCCCATGAGTCATCAACCTCTGACCCATGCTGGGAGGCCCTTGACCACATCCCTGTTCCCTTAGCATAGTTTTCAGCTGATAATTGCTCTCTCACAGATGCATCTGAGCTGCTCATCACAGTAGAAGTCATTCCATAGGCCGCTGTGCAACATGCCTGCACAGTCTTTTCCTTCCTCATGTCCATGGCTCCAGTTATCTGGCTGACCAGGTCTCCATTTCCTATACACATAAAAAAAACAATGCTGTTTTTAGGTATAAACCCTAATGCTACAGTCACACAGGCATTCATTTTTCATCTGATGTTTAACAATTTCTGTACGCTGTTTTCTTGTAGATGTTCCTGACTTCATCGTAATGAATCTTCCATATCTACTTAATTTTTTTTATGCAGGTAAGTCAGATGTTTTTTATTATTGCACTCATTATACCAGATGTGGTGCTTATTTTATACAACTCATTTTGGACCACAAATAGTAGTTCTGGGTGGCATACCAGTTTGAATTTCCCAAATGGTATGAATGGTTCATATTCTGCCAAATCAGAACAGATATTTACGCTTTAAAAGGCAGCAAATTATATAACATTGGTCAGTGCTAGAAGCACTACAGTGTGCTGTGCAGTTCACCATTCTGGGTACAACTTACTAGCTAGCCATGGCTTGTAAAATGTCCTTGAGTACTAGAAAGGCGCTATATAAATAACACATTATTATTATTATTATTATTATTATAGCCCAGTATCATAACAGTCAGTTAATAGCTTGGAGAGGCTATGTCACTAGGTTAAAAAAAATGAAATGGAGATATAAAAGAACCTACGGATCGAGTAAGGAATTGTCTGGTCCTGAAGTTTTTTTAATAAAAAAAAGGTACGCCAGACTAAAAGACTACATAATACAAAGCTTGTTTGCCATTATTGACAGAAAAAGAGAAACCAAAGTTTCAGATTTTACTTAGAGGCATTTTCTTAAATAAAAATTTTTTAAAGCAAGCGGCGGAGAACATTACAAATGGATTAACACTGCACCTATGAGTAAAACACTGGACTTGAGATATGTCTTACTGGGGCGAACATTTTTCAAGCAAAAAAAAAAAAAGATTATCTCTGCTTTTAACATGTTGCAGCTTGCACAATCAGAACTTTACATTCTGCAACTCTTTTATGCATACATTATTCCTAATTCATGTATTGTATTGTGTAATTTTATGGGGAAAAGTAAACCCCATAGTAATCAAACCCATTTATGTATTTTTATAGTGCATGTACCTCTGACAGTAAAATAAGCCAGAAACATATATAAAAACCCAGTCATGATCAATCAAAAAGAGAGAGATGGAGAGAGAAAAAATATATATCTGACACAGAAACCCCAAAAACAGTGGTGAAAGACAGTTCTGTCCTCAGCATCCACTGGTAGTCACACTGCATCACTTCTCCTGGGCAAGTTCTGTTTAAATTTTCATGCCCCTCTTTGAACTGCTACATTTTGCTGTAAATCGACAGCTCTCGTTGAACTCTTGTTGAAAATGTATGAATTCTGATTATGTTAGTATGTCATAACATTGCTTTAGTGAACACAAAATCAGAATTCTAATTAAAATTTAAGATATACTTACATGAAGGATGGCAATGAGCCATCCACCCAACGCCAAACATTCTCTTTTTGTTTGTCTGTCAGCCCCAGCCAGAAATAGCTTCTATCCACTGTGTGAAGACGCAGCCATTCCTGCCAATATAACACACATTGATAAACTGTGAAAAAAAATGTACCCAAGACCAGAGTATCTCTATGCACCTTTGTCCCTTTCTGCTCAATGTTTATTTATTTAATGCCAAATTAGCATCACTGGCCATTTGTGGAGCAAGTTTAAAGACCAGAAAATAATCCCACATGGACACATGAAAGACGAACGAAGGATCGAGCCGAGGATCTCGTGAACTGTGAGGCTTACACCACCGTACTTGGGCCACCCTCCATCATTGTCTATTTACTGATAGCTTCACAAAAACTGGCCCCTTCTTTAAGGTGAGTAATTGAAAGGTCCTGAAATGTCTCCATGGTAAATTAGATTAAACTCATATTGAATCTAACCTTTAATTTAAGTACATTTGTTTTGAATAAATCACAGTCTATTCTTTTTACTTACTAATTATATTTCTCACTGTTATATTTACCTGATTGTTTAGAGACTCCATTATTCACTCATACATGACCTAGTTAACTGAGGCAGTAATTTATCAGCTGTTAAATTATTAGATAATACACAATGTAATGAGCCACCTGGCAATGGTTATTAAAACATCCATGCATGACAATGCCAATATAGACTGTTAGGGGGAAAATTAAAGTTTAAATCCAGCAGACCACTAATGGAGGTGGAAATTAAACTAGAATAAAAGGTTATACTGAAAACGTAATCCGCACTTTTAAGCATAATAAACTATTTGTAATGTGAGGCAAATGTGTTTTTCCTACAAAATCCCTGGAAACCTGGAAAAGGACCAGGGGAATCGAAAGGAAACTGTCTAGCTCTGCCAAGAAGCTACAACAGTGTCAAGGCTGTATCTTCAAGCAGGACAATAAAGTCTTAACATCCAAATTCATACAGTATGGTTCAATAACCACAGAAGCAGGCTGTGAAACCTGTGGAGTGAGCTGAAGAGGAGAATCCACAGGAATGGATATGGAGAGATTATATGTCAACTGCATGGACGAAGAAGTGTCTCTGACATAGTTCTGTGCATTTTCCACTTCCATTAAGCATAATAGGAGAAAACTGTGTGCTGTTATGATGGGAATTCTTTCACGAAAGAGGTTACATGAAGAACTTGTGATGGCAACAATTCTCACAAGTGGTTTAAAAAGTGGTTTTAAAAAGTTCAATGGTTCCAGAAAGCTATTTAAACTCATTCTAGTGCTGGAATCAAATTCCCTCATAAGAAGTCATGTAAATAGGATTAATCCACTCTCCACTCCCAAATGATAGTTTGTTTATTTAACACCTATATGTAATTAATGATTAAAACCATTTGTAAATTGAAGGAATGTAATACAATAATGGGCAGCACGGTGGCTCGGTGGCTAGCACCGCTTGCCTCACAACAAGAAGGTCCCGGGTTCAATCCCAGGGTGGAGCAGCTTCTGCGTGGGTTTACTCCGGGTACTCCTGCTTCCTCCCACAGTCCAAAGACATGCGTGTTAGGTTAATTGGTGTCTCCAAATTGTCACTGACTTGTGTATGCAAAACACCCCAGCCGTGTAACTGGAAACAGCTGCACGCCGGTCCCAA
>JAVSBV010000127.1:1370866-1385732 GCA_033117975.1 Parotocinclus spilosoma
TTTGGATTCTACAATGTCCCGGGAAGAGAGAGCTTGACATGAGCACAATTGTTGGTGCAATATGGTTAAAAAGACTGAAGTCTATATTTTATTTTTAAGGTTAAGTTTTAAAGATTTGCTAAATATAAATGCACTATGACTGTAAAGTCTATATTTTAGTTTCGGTTAAAGGCTAATGAACTATGGTAGACTTTGGTATTAATATATTTTGAAATATTTGATCATTAATAGATTTTTTTTATTTTAGAAAAAGCCAGGCAGCTAAGCTATTTGTTTACATGGTCGTTTCATCTTGTCAATCACATAATTTAAACAAAATTTATAGAACATTTGAATTGAAAAATCGTTTCTGAATCGAGTCGTGACCTCAAAAATCGGAATCGAATTGAAAGACAGATTTTTACCCCTAGTATGTACTAAGATAATGACTACAGTAGTGCACTCACATTTTTCAGTCTTTTACTTTGCATAAACTGTCATTAAAACCAACAAAGCATTCCATTTGATTGGGGTTCCATTGTGTTTTATATATTTTATTTACAAATAATAAGAATAAATGTGATTAGTGTTAATTTCTCCCTTTTAAATTCTATTGGAATTTGTCAGTTTGTGCCTTTGCACAATTATCAGATCACTTAAGCCTGTGTGATTTTTCATGATTTTTTTAAAAGCAAATCAAGATTCTGATTAGAGTCTATAAAAAGACTAAAACTAATCTAAAAACTAAACAGATCAATGTAATATGCATCTATATTTTAGGATTTTTTTTGCTCCAAAATGGTTCTCCACACCTCACCATTGGGAAACTGGTGTTTCTCCACAGACCCATCCAACATCTCACATGAGAAGCCAGGATCCTAAGGGGATACATTATAGCATTATCAAATCTTAAAAGCCTACATCTTAAAAGTGGAAAGCTTATTCTGAATAAGATGTATATTTAATTTAATTATGTTCAGGGTATTTAAAATACAAGTGCTGGAAGCATAACCTTAAACATATATACTGCTCACAAAAATTAGGTGATATTTAAAAATGAAATGTATAGACAATGTGATTTCAAGTGGACTTGCTGTTGTGCATACAATTATATGCTATCCTTGTAAAAGATCACCACTTTAAATTTGTAATCAACGTAGCTAAATAGTTTTAATTAATGGCCTATTTTTTTAGATTAAAAATATGAAGCAACTGTGAACCTGCTCAGTGTTGAGGGAAAAAAAACAATGGTATCACCTTGTAATTTGCAGTTTTAAAATAACTGTTTGTAAATGAGAGCTGTTAGACTTGGCTAACTAAAGAAAACATGGACATCAACAAGAGAGTTAATTGCAACAAAGGAAAGAATTAGAAAATGGATTAATTGGGCTGACTAATGCCATTTTTAACTAATATGCATTGGCATATTATGGTCTGTGCTCAAGAGTGGAGAAATTTCAGAGAAACTTTGTTTTATGCATTGCAGACTGTAGCTCAAACTGAAACAACTGAGTCACTAAAAACAAAGAGATGCTGAGAGAACACTCAGTAAGAGTGGGGCCATTTATGAAAGCATAAAGTTTTTCCAGCATTAACACTTACTGCTCTTAACTATTCTCTAACGCTAACATTGTTTTAAGTCTTAACATTTTCTACGAATGTTTACAAAGTTTAGATTTTTCTTCAGAAACAAGAAGATGCTGTCATCTTATTTTACTTAAAAATGTCAGCACAAAAATAAACGGTGCACTTATGGCTTAAATACAAGTTTCAGTGTTGTGTCTCGTTTATTATTAAGTTTTATCAGCTGTAAAAAAATATAATGACAGAATTATTAGTCACCCTGCTCTATAAACACTCTATTGGCATCAGCCATTAAAAACCTAATTAACAAAAACCTTACAGTCTTGCAGTCTTACAATCCAAGCAATTGTTGTTTAATAGCCTAGCTCCACGACGCCCAACCTACGGCCCGCCGGCCATATCCGGCCCGTAGCACAGTGCTATGCAGACAATTGATTTTTATGCCGTTTTGCCTTCAGAAACTTTCCCAAATCTCCTAAAACAAGCGATAAAGACGTTCACGATTTTACAAGTACTTATGCGTGTGAACAAAAGTTTTTAGCGATGAAACGGGCAAAACGTGTCTTGTGTAATCGCCTCACGAACAAACATCCCGATTCAGTGCTCCGACGTGGTCTCTCTACACTGTTAAAAACAACTTCAAACATCCCACTAATATTACTACAGAATTAATGGTAAGTACAACGCATTTCTAATAAAAATGGCATCTGCTCTATTTTATTTTTTCCGTATTTTTTTTTTAAATTTCTTTTTCGTGTCACGGGTGTGTCGGAAATTGATATGGCCCCTCAGGCAAAAAAAAAGTTTGGGCATCACTGGCCTAGCTCAAGGGCCCAACTGTAACAGCCTAACAGAAGTGGGGTTTGAACCCTGTCCATAGTCCAGTACTTTAACCGATAGGCTGCCTTAGTCCAGGCTACCAGAATGTTTAGCAATTAAAAATATTGTATCCTGTATGTGTAAATAAGATACACTGAGTGTACATACAAGTGTGGTGATTACATATTTGATAAGATGAAGTTTGAAAAACTTACTTTAGGAGGCATGTAGTGGGCATTTCTGATCACAGTAGGGCTTCTGAAATGTTCATGTAGATGGTCCACATATTCACACATCCTTTCACACAGAAGAGAAGGACATTTGAATAACTAGAAATACATTTCATGTCAACTGTTCTGTTAACAGCAATCATTAACAATGGCACAGCTGTTGTTACAGAACATAAAATGGATCTCAGAATAAGAGTTGTTGATGTTGTGCCAGGCTGGACAAGGTTACAGTGGTAGACCAAAAACGATCACTCCAAGAGCAAGGCATTTAATAGTCTGTTAGGTTAATGCCAAGGTAATGTCTAAGCAACTCAAGATTAGCTGATGTTCATGTTAATGAGGCCACAATCAGGTCGGCACTGGTGTACATGGCAGGGTTGCCAAGAGAAGGCCACTGCTCTAAAAAAATACTGCTGCTCCTCTGGAGTTTGCTAAAGATAAGGCTATTTGATAAAGCTTTTGTGAACAGACGAGAACAAAACAGAACTTTTTGGTTTAAATAAGAAGTGTTACGTCTGGAGAAATTCTCTGATCGAAATGATTTGATCTCTGCAGCTGCAATACAATTCCAAGTCTGTCATCTTGGTCCAGGAAATGTCCATAAACGGTTCCTTTACATCCTCAAAAAAACTTTTTAAAATGTTGACTATGTTGACTGTATGCAACACTAGTACAACTTTTTATAGGCCAACTAACACATTGGTTATAAGCAAGTATTATTCACCTATACTTACCTATTGTCCAGGCTGCCTGACACTGAGATGTAGTCAAAGAGAATAAGATGCTGAACAAGCTCACAAAGTCCCACTCCACCAGCATGAGGACACACTGGAACTGGAAACAGATTTACAGTTTACTACCAATACAGAAAACGTTTTATGTTTTACCCAAGATTACCCTGGTCAGGGTTGTGGGGAAGAGCCAGGAGCCTAAGAACTTGCTGTGCTCAGGCTAAGGATACACATTGGACAGGTTTGCCAGTTACATCAAATTACTCTTACCACCATGCCGCTGGACTACAAGAGAATAGTTTGAAACATCACCTTATAAAAATATCCCTCATATGCCAAATGCCACACAGTTGGGACAGTATGGAAAAAGCAAATAAAAAAACATACATTGACATTTTATTTGAAATGGTAATTAACATTTTGAAACCAATATATTTAAAAGAATGATACAAAATGACACCGGAAACATTTCACTATCCTCGGCACCAAAACACCTTTGTCTGAAGATAATGTTGTCTGGAGGAATGGTAACATTAAGAAGTGGTAAATGCCTTAATGTCCCAACTTTTTTTGGAATGTGTTGCCAGTTTGAAATGCCTGAATGGATGATTATTAACAATGAAATGAAGTTGACCAAGTAAAACCTGAAATATTTCAGGTTTATATTACCTGCAGTGAAATAACAGTCAAAGTAAATGTAAGAAACACAGTAATTACTTAAAAAATATGGAATCGTAATTTGCATTTCTAAAATCAGTACTGGCACTAATCTTAAATGCTTATTCATCTACAGTTAAAGCAGAGTTCTTATGACCCTTAATACCGGTAATTAGTTGGACTTGATTAGAATAAATAATAATAAAACATGGCCTCAACATGACTCGTCAATTAGTAATATCAATGGAAAGGATTATAAAACTTCTTCAAGAAGGAAATAAAACATTAAGTGTGGCAAAGAGGTCAGCTGCAGTCAGTTCAGTCATGTCTTAACTTTGGATCTTTATTTAACTGAAGAGTTATGAAACTGGAAATATACAAAATTGGTCAATGACAAGGCTCCATCCTGCAAAACTGACCATTAATGAACCATGCTAATTGAGAAAATTGCAACTTAAAGAATTCAGTTCAGTGTTTTTTGCTGTTATTTTCCTGATGATTCAATATTTTTCTCAATTTGAAATAGAAAAAATAAGCCACTAATACAAATAATTAAATATGTTAGATGTATAATATTCAATTCATAATGTCAGAATGTTTATCTATAAAACAGCAATAGTTATAAACTAAAAACCTGTGTGAAGACTAAGTCTATCTATCTAAATGCGATGATTTCATGATTTTTGCCACTGGTAGTACTTGAATAGGTTTTGGGTGAGTGTGTTATTATGCCTGCTAGCTACATTCACCTTGTAGGGACAAAATCGATGGAAAGTAGAATATACTGCTCACAAAAATTAGTGGATATTTCATTATTGGGCATTTCATTTTGAAACATCCCCTAATTTTTGTAAGCAGTGTATAATGTACTGTTAATGTAATGCCACCCAAAGCTATTTAAAGTTCATAAAGACTGCACCACATAAACACACATATCTCACCTTTAAACTTGGCAGCCATTAGTATGGTGGCAAGGTTCTCGTTGACGCTGCCTACACGACAGCTGTCAATCTGAACAAACTGCAAAGCTGAGGCCTGCAGAAACTGCTTAAACATCACCCTGTTGTGACACTGACACACAAATTGGATCACATACTTTACTGGCCTAGCCAGACATTTGTTACACACACACACATAAGGAACAAGTGTTGAAATATGTCAATAGACCTGTTCTCCTGTGGCAACTCCAATTCCCAAAGACGCAATAGCCTGAAACCCAGATACAAATAACGGTCAGAGTCCTGCTAGCTGTAACCTTCTGACCCTATGTCCAAGTATGCACTGCTTGATGTCCACATTGTGGACGTTGACCAATATGGATGCTGACCAGACATTATCATAGTCACATAGTCTTTAAAGGCTACTGTAATGTAAAAGTAAAGGATATTTTCACAAGAAAACGATATGTAAATGTGTTTAGTTTTATTCTTGCAATTAACATCTAAGCCACCAAAGGAGGATGGGTCCCTTTTGAGTCTTTGGTTCTCCCAATGTTTCTTGCTTATTATTTTCAGGGATTTTTTCCTTGCCACTGTCGCCCTAGGTTTGCTCAATTTGCGATTGGCCTTAGAAGCTGATTGAAGAAGATTGGCCTTGTAATGTAATGTAATATTATAAAGCTGCTTTGAGATGATGCTCCAATTTAAAATGCGCTATATAAATAAATCTGCTGCCATATTGAGTGGCTTAATAGTGCATAAATAAGCATATAGGACATTGCTATAAATATCACGACAAATATGGAAATATGATTAAGAATACACATTGTACACAGTGGCTTTGCTATTCTGAGTTTGTTTAAGGCTGCAATGTCCAGAATTAAAAGACAGATTTTTATTTGCTTTTATTATATACCCTGGTGAAAAAAAATTGGGGATATTTAATTATGGGATATTTCACTTTGAAATTGTTGTGAGCAGTGTAAATATATAAAAAACAGATGTTGATTGGATGGACTTTAAACATACCTGTAAATGTGTGGAACTCTACTGCAATGCTAATTTTGCACATGCTATGGTTCAGTAAATACCTTTGAGATGGCAGCATGTCCAAGAATGTCGTCAGGGCAAGTAGGTTCTTCTATCCAGAGGGGACGGAACTCTGACAGTTTGGTTACCCAAGAAATGGCCTCGTCAACATCCCATCTCTGGTTGGCATCTATCATCTGTCCAGTGGAGAGTTATAAGTACTCTAATTTAATATTTAGTTGTAGAAGAAGACTAAATTAATGCAACAGACATGTGACTGGCTTTTTGAGGCAATTTCTAAAACGGCATGATACAGCTTAAAAACTGAAGAATAGGATTGTTAACTAAGTGTTCAATTATGGTACTAATATTTGTTCTATAACAGTGGATACAGTTACCAAAGTGTTGTCTGGGCCAATTAGCTTGCGAATAAGGCTGCATCTGCGAATGTCATCCTGTAGGTCAGCCCCAACCTTCACTTTGAACTTGGTCCATCCTTCAGCTAGTGCTGTACAACACAGCTACACACACACACACATACATAACTAACCTGATTGAATACACATTTTCGTACTCTGTTTTTCTCGTTAGTGATCAAAGCAGACACCTGTGTGAGCTGTTCATCTGAATATCCAAGCCAGGCACAGGATGTGGTGTAGGCTGGATATCCTTGTTTGAGCATCTGCTCCTCTAGAAAATCAAAGTTGCCATAGGGTCATTGGCATAGTTGCACTGTCCCAGTAATTTATCAGAGCACTTTCAGAATTTATCAGAGGAATGTACAATATTTAATTTGCTTATTACATGAATTAATAACAGGATACGAATACGTTTTAATGTCTAATATTTCTAAGGTGAACTGTACAAATGCCATACTGCACAAATTTTAACATGTATTATATAGCTGCTATCGATGCATCATTTATTGATTAATTCATCTTCAGTAAACACTCAATTTTGGTGAGGGCTGTGGTGGGTCAGCGATCCCAGTCATGGGCATTACCAGACCCACTCAAATGTTGCTGTGCCAAACTAAATTCCAGGTGGTTGAAAGGCAATTTTGTCATGCATTCCTGAGCAGCACTACAGGGCAACTTCACTACAGACTGTACATTTACCATAACACTGATAAAGCAAAAACATCAGTTACATTAACGTGATAAAAAATTTGTATTATTAATATAAATTTTTTTTTATTTCTTTTTCAATTTATTTCCAAGGTAGAGGTCATGTTTAAGTGTTAAATCACTATTAGTTACATTATTATACATTAATATACATTATTAGTATAGTATTAAT
The DNA here is from genome assembly GCA_033117975.1 of Parotocinclus spilosoma. Taxonomy (NCBI): domain Eukaryota; kingdom Metazoa; phylum Chordata; class Actinopteri; order Siluriformes; family Loricariidae; genus Parotocinclus; species Parotocinclus spilosoma. The sequence continues at coordinate 1,378,133 of JAVSBV010000127.1, forward strand.
TAATTAATTAATGTAAATGATGTCTTTGCTTTATCAGACTAATACTTTTAACAGGTTATACGGTTCTAAGTTGCAAGCCAAAACATCTAGCTAAATGCTATCATTTCTTTCTTTTAAATATTAGCTGTACTCCATGCAGAAAACTTGCAGCGTAATATATATATATATATATATATATATTACGCTGCAAGTTTTCTGCATGGAGTACAGCTAATATTTAAAAGAAAGAAATGATAGCATTTAGCTAGATGTTTTGGCTTGCAACTTAGAACCGTATAACCTGTTAAAAGTATTAGTCTGATAAAGCAAAGACATCATTTACATTAATTAATTAATTAATACTATACTAATAATGTATATTAATGTATAATAATGTAACTAATAGTGATTTAACACTTAAACATGACCTCTACCTTGGAAATAAATTGAAAAAGAAATAAAAAAAAATTTATATTAATAATACAAATTTTTTATCACGTTAATGTAACTGATGTTTTTGCTTTATCAGTGTTATGGTAAATGTACAGTCTGTAGTGAAGTTGCCCTGTAGTGCTGCTCAGGAATGCATGACAAAATTGCCTTTCAACCACCTGGAATTTAGTTTGGCACAGCAACATTTGAGTGGGTCTGGTAATGCCCATGACTGGGATCGCTGACCCACCACAGCCCTCACCAAAATTGAGTGTTTACTGAAGATGAATTAATCAATAAATGATGCATCGATAGCAGCTATATAATACATGTTAAAATTTGTGCAGTATGGCATTTGTACAGTTCACCTTAGAAATATTAGACATTAAAACGTATTCGTATCCTGTTATTAATTCATGTAATAAGCAAATTAAATATTGTACATTCCTCTGATAAATTCTGAAAGTGCTCTGATAAATTACTGGGACAGTGCAACTATGCCAATGACCCTATGGCAACTTTGATTTTCTAGAGGAGCAGATGCTCAAACAAGGATATCCAGCCTACACCACATCCTGTGCCTGGCTTGGATATTCAGATGAACAGCTCACACAGGTGTCTGCTTTGATCACTAACGAGAAAAACAGAGTACGAAAATGTGTATTCAATCAGGTTAGTTATGTATGTGTGTGTGTGTGTAGCTGTGTTGTACAGCACTAGCTGAAGGATGGACCAAGTTCAAAGTGAAGGTTGGGGCTGACCTACAGGATGACATTCGCAGATGCAGCCTTATTCGCAAGCTAATTGGCCCAGACAACACTTTGGTAACTGTATCCACTGTTATAGAACAAATATTAGTACCATAATTGAACACTTAGTTAACAATCCTATTCTTCAGTTTTTAAGCTGTATCATGCCGTTTTAGAAATTGCCTCAAAAAGCCAGTCACATGTCTGTTGCATTAATTTAGTCTTCTTCTACAACTAAATATTAAATTAGAGTACTTATAACTCTCCACTGGACAGATGATAGATGCCAACCAGAGATGGGATGTTGACGAGGCCATTTCTTGGGTAACCAAACTGTCAGAGTTCCGTCCCCTCTGGATAGAAGAACCTACTTGCCCTGACGACATTCTTGGACATGCTGCCATCTCAAAGGTATTTACTGAACCATAGCATGTGCAAAATTAGCATTGCAGTAGAGTTCCACACATTTACAGGTATGTTTAAAGTCCATCCAATCAACATCTGTTTTTTATATATTTACACTGCTCACAACAATTTCAAAGTGAAATATCCCATAATTAAATATCCCCAATTTTTTTTCACCAGGGTATATAATAAAAGCAAATAAAAATCTGTCTTTTAATTCTGGACATTGCAGCCTTAAACAAACTCAGAATAGCAAAGCCACTGTGTACAATGTGTATTCTTAATCATATTTCCATATTTGTCGTGATATTTATAGCAATGTCCTATATGCTTATTTATGCACTATTAAGCCACTCAATATGGCAGCAGATTTATTTATATAGCGCATTTTAAATTGGAGCATCATCTCAAAGCAGCTTTATAATATTACATTACATTACAAGGCCAATCTTCTTCAATCAGCTTCTAAGGCCAATCGCAAATTGAGCAAACCTAGGGCGACAGTGGCAAGGAAAAAATCCCTGAAAATAATAAGCAAGAAACATTGGGAGAACCAAAGACTCAAAAGGGACCCATCCTCCTTTGGTGGCTTAGATGTTAATTGCAAGAATAAAACTAAACACATTTACATATCGTTTTCTTGTGAAAATATCCTTTACTTTTACATTACAGTAGCCTTTAAAGACTATGTGACTATGATAATGTCTGGTCAGCATCCATATTGGTCAACGTCCACAATGTGGACATCAAGCAGTGCATACTTGGACATAGGGTCAGAAGGTTACAGCTAGCAGGACTCTGACCGTTATTTGTATCTGGGTTTCAGGCTATTGCGTCTTTGGGAATTGGAGTTGCCACAGGAGAACAGGTCTATTGACATATTTCAACACTTGTTCCTTATGTGTGTGTGTGTAACAAATGTCTGGCTAGGCCAGTAAAGTATGTGATCCAATTTGTGTGTCAGTGTCACAACAGGGTGATGTTTAAGCAGTTTCTGCAGGCCTCAGCTTTGCAGTTTGTTCAGATTGACAGCTGTCGTGTAGGCAGCGTCAACGAGAACCTTGCCACCATACTAATGGCTGCCAAGTTTAAAGGTGAGATATGTGTGTTTATGTGGTGCAGTCTTTATGAACTTTAAATAGCTTTGGGTGGCATTACATTAACAGTACATTATACACTGCTTACAAAAATTAGGGGATGTTTCAAAATGAAATGCCCAATAATGAAATATCCACTAATTTTTGTGAGCAGTATATTCTACTTTCCATCGATTTTGTCCCTACAAGGTGAATGTAGCTAGCAGGCATAATAACACACTCACCCAAAACCTATTCAAGTACTACCAGTGGCAAAAATCATGAAATCATCGCATTTAGATAGATAGACTTAGTCTTCACACAGGTTTTTAGTTTATAACTATTGCTGTTTTATAGATAAACATTCTGACATTATGAATTGAATATTATACATCTAACATATTTAATTATTTGTATTAGTGGCTTATTTTTTCTATTTCAAATTGAGAAAAATATTGAATCATCAGGAAAATAACAGCAAAAAACACTGAACTGAATTCTTTAAGTTGCAATTTTCTCAATTAGCATGGTTCATTAATGGTCAGTTTTGCAGGATGGAGCCTTGTCATTGACCAATTTTGTATATTTCCAGTTTCATAACTCTTCAGTTAAATAAAGATCCAAAGTTAAGACATGACTGAACTGACTGCAGCTGACCTCTTTGCCACACTTAATGTTTTATTTCCTTCTTGAAGAAGTTTTATAATCCTTTCCATTGATATTACTAATTGACGAGTCATGTTGAGGCCATGTTTTATTATTATTTATTCTAATCAAGTCCAACTAATTACCGGTATTAAGGGTCATAAGAACTCTGCTTTAACTGTAGATGAATAAGCATTTAAGATTAGTGCCAGTACTGATTTTAGAAATGCAAATTACGATTCCATATTTTTTAAGTAATTACTGTGTTTCTTACATTTACTTTGACTGTTATTTCACTGCAGGTAATATAAACCTGAAATATTTCAGGTTTTACTTGGTCAACTTCATTTCATTGTTAATAATCATCCATTCAGGCATTTCAAACTGGCAACACATTCCAAAAAAAGTTGGGACATTAAGGCATTTACCACTTCTTAATGTTACCATTCCTCCAGACAACATTATCTTCAGACAAAGGTGTTTTGGTGCCGAGGATAGTGAAATGTTTCCGGTGTCATTTTGTATCATTCTTTTAAATATATTGGTTTCAAAATGTTAATTACCATTTCAAATAAAATGTCAATGTATGTTTTTTTATTTGCTTTTTCCATACTGTCCCAACTGTGTGGCATTTGGCATATGAGGGATATTTTTATAAGGTGATGTTTCAAACTATTCTCTTGTAGTCCAGCGGCATGGTGGTAAGAGTAATTTGATGTAACTGGCAAACCTGTCCAATGTGTATCCTTAGCCTGAGCACAGCAAGTTCTTAGGCTCCTGGCTCTTCCCCACAACCCTGACCAGGGTAATCTTGGGTAAAACATAAAACGTTTTCTGTATTGGTAGTAAACTGTAAATCTGTTTCCAGTTCCAGTGTGTCCTCATGCTGGTGGAGTGGGACTTTGTGAGCTTGTTCAGCATCTTATTCTCTTTGACTACATCTCAGTGTCAGGCAGCCTGGACAATAGGTAAGTATAGGTGAATAATACTTGCTTATAACCAATGTGTTAGTTGGCCTATAAAAAGTTGTACTAGTGTTGCATACAGTCAACATAGTCAACATTTTAAAAAGTTTTTTTGAGGATGTAAAGGAACCGTTTATGGACATTTCCTGGACCAAGATGACAGACTTGGAATTGTATTGCAGCTGCAGAGATCAAATCATTTCGATCAGAGAATTTCTCCAGACGTAACACTTCTTATTTAAACCAAAAAGTTCTGTTTTGTTCTCGTCTGTTCACAAAAGCTTTATCAAATAGCCTTATCTTTAGCAAACTCCAGAGGAGCAGCAGTATTTTTTTAGAGCAGTGGCCTTCTCTTGGCAACCCTGCCATGTACACCAGTGCCGACCTGATTGTGGCCTCATTAACATGAACATCAGCTAATCTTGAGTTGCTTAGACATTACCTTGGCATTAACCTAACAGACTATTAAATGCCTTGCTCTTGGAGTGATCGTTTTTGGTCTACCACTGTAACCTTGTCCAGCCTGGCACAACATCAACAACTCTTATTCTGAGATCCATTTTATGTTCTGTAACAACAGCTGTGCCATTGTTAATGATTGCTGTTAACAGAACAGTTGACATGAAATGTATTTCTAGTTATTCAAATGTCCTTCTCTTCTGTGTGAAAGGATGTGTGAATATGTGGACCATCTACATGAACATTTCAGAAGCCCTACTGTGATCAGAAATGCCCACTACATGCCTCCTAAAGTAAGTTTTTCAAACTTCATCTTATCAAATATGTAATCACCACACTTGTATGTACACTCAGTGTATCTTATTTACACATACAGGATACAATATTTTTAATTGCTAAACATTCTGGTAGCCTGGACTAAGGCAGCCTATCGGTTAAAGTACTGGACTATGGACAGGGTTCAAACCCCACTTCTGTTAGGCTGTTACAGTTGGGCCCTTGAGCTAGGCCAGTGATGCCCAAACTTTTTTTTTGCCTGAGGGGCCATATCAATTTCCGACACACCCGTGACACGAAAAAGAAATTTAAAAAAAAAATACGGAAAAAATAAAATAGAGCAGATGCCATTTTTATTAGAAATGCGTTGTACTTACCATTAATTCTGTAGTAATATTAGTGGGATGTTTGAAGTTGTTTTTAACAGTGTAGAGAGACCACGTCGGAGCACTGAATCGGGATGTTTGTTCGTGAGGCGATTACACAAGACACGTTTTGCCCGTTTCATCGCTAAAAACTTTTGTTCACACGCATAAGTACTTGTAAAATCGTGAACGTCTTTATCGCTTGTTTTAGGAGATTTGGGAAAGTTTCTGAAGGCAAAACGGCATAAAAATCAATTGTCTGCATAGCACTGTGCTACGGGCCGGATATGGCCGGCGGGCCGTAGGTTGGGCGTCGTGGAGCTAGGCTATTAAACAACAATTGCTTGGATTGTAAGACTGCAAGACTGTAAGGTTTTTGTTAATTAGGTTTTTAATGGCTGATGCCAATAGAGTGTTTATAGAGCAGGGTGACTAATAATTCTGTCATTATATTTTTTTACAGCTGATAAAACTTAATAATAAACGAGACACAACACTGAAACTTGTATTTAAGCCATAAGTGCACCGTTTATTTTTGTGCTGACATTTTTAAGTAAAATAAGATGACAGCATCTTCTTGTTTCTGAAGAAAAATCTAAACTTTGTAAACATTCGTAGAAAATGTTAAGACTTAAAACAATGTTAGCGTTAGAGAATAGTTAAGAGCAGTAAGTGTTAATGCTGGAAAAACTTTATGCTTTCATAAATGGCCCCACTCTTACTGAGTGTTCTCTCAGCATCTCTTTGTTTTTAGTGACTCAGTTGTTTCAGTTTGAGCTACAGTCTGCAATGCATAAAACAAAGTTTCTCTGAAATTTCTCCACTCTTGAGCACAGACCATAATATGCCAATGCATATTAGTTAAAAATGGCATTAGTCAGCCCAATTAATCCATTTTCTAATTCTTTCCTTTGTTGCAATTAACTCTCTTGTTGATGTCCATGTTTTCTTTAGTTAGCCAAGTCTAACAGCTCTCATTTACAAACAGTTATTTTAAAACTGCAAATTACAAGGTGATACCATTGTTTTTTTTCCCTCAACACTGAGCAGGTTCACAGTTGCTTCATATTTTTAATCTAAAAAAATAGGCCATTAATTAAAACTATTTAGCTACGTTGATTACAAATTTAAAGTGGTGATCTTTTACAAGGATAGCATATAATTGTATGCACAACAGCAAGTCCACTTGAAATCACATTGTCTATACATTTCATTTTTAAATATCACCTAATTTTTGTGAGCAGTATATATGTTTAAGGTTATGCTTCCAGCACTTGTATTTTAAATACCCTGAACATAATTAAATTAAATATACATCTTATTCAGAATAAGCTTTCCACTTTTAAGATGTAGGCTTTTAAGATTTGATAATGCTATAATGTATCCCCTTAGGATCCTGGCTTCTCATGTGAGATGTTGGATGGGTCTGTGGAGAAACACCAGTTTCCCAATGGTGAGGTGTGGAGAACCATTTTGGAGCAAAAAAAATCCTAAAATATAGATGCATATTACATTGATCTGTTTAGTTTTTAGATTAGTTTTAGTCTTTTTATAGACTCTAATCAGAATCTTGATTTGCTTTTAAAAAAATCATGAAAAATCACACAGGCTTAAGTGATCTGATAATTGTGCAAAGGCACAAACTGACAAATTCCAATAGAATTTAAAAGGGAGAAATTAACACTAATCACATTTATTCTTATTATTTGTAAATAAAATATATAAAACACAATGGAACCCCAATCAAATGGAATGCTTTGTTGGTTTTAATGACAGTTTATGCAAAGTAAAAGACTGAAAAATGTGAGTGCACTACTGTAGTCATTATCTTAGTACATACTAGGGGTAAAAATCTGTCTTTCAATTCGATTCCGATTTTTGAGGTCACGACTCGATTCAGAAACGATTTTTCAATTCAAATGTTCTATAAATTTTGTTTAAATTATGTGATTGACAAGATGAAACGACCATGTAAACAAATAGCTTAGCTGCCTGGCTTTTTCTAAAATAAAAAAAATCTATTAATGATCAAATATTTCAAAATATATTAATACCAAAGTCTACCATAGTTCATTAGCCTTTAACCGAAACTAAAATATAGACTTTACAGTCATAGTGCATTTATATTTAGCAAATCTTTAAAACTTAACCTTAAAAATAAAATATAGACTTCAGTCTTTTTAACCATATTGCACCAACAATTGTGCTCATGTCAAGCTCTCTCTTCCCGGGACATTGTAGAATCCAAA
>JAVSBV010000127.1:1408245-1420961 GCA_033117975.1 Parotocinclus spilosoma
TGTGAAGTTGCTTTGAGACAATACTCTATTGTAAAAGGCGCTATATAAATAAAACTGAATTGAATTGAATTGAATTGGTCCTTAGACTCGAGTGCCTCTGTAAGATGAGGACTCACCATTTGCTGTATAGCAAGGAAAGGGCTGCATGGGGACATTCCAGTTAGTGTTAACAAATTACCTTGGAAACACCAGGGCAGACAACTAAATAGTTGGGGGGGGGAATTTCCTCCATGCATGTAAAGAACTTAAAAATGCATTTCTTGCACTCTCATATAGACTTCTTTGCACCAAGCTGCGGAGCGATTTCACCATCTAATTCTGACTATGGAAAAAACAATCAGGGTAAACAAAACCCTTCAAATCCACTACTGCCAGACAACATTTTTGTCAGTACTATTCATTAATAAAAAGTTCAGCATTTTTGCAATTGAACGTGACACATTAGCAGCCCTGTCAGAATATGAAACTAAAAATGATGAAATAATGTGATTGCATTATTAAAAATTAATAAGTGTTAATAAGAAAGAAGAGCACCCAAAAAGTTCATATACCAGATGTTGAAACTTATTTATTATGAACAAATTCTGTGATATGAATTTACATACTCAGGCATGACTACTTGAAGATTTTTGGTTACTGGACAAAAGGTGAAGAAAGGAAGAGCACAAAGAACTTTTTCCACAGCATGCCCACATAGGCAGACATTGTTATTTACTTAGTCCTACAAGTCACCCTGAAAATAAAAGATTTGCAGAGGGATGTTATTCTAAAGCAATTACAAAACAGAATACAAAACAGTTTGGTCTCTTAAATAAAACATAACGGGATTGGTTTCTGGTGTTTAATCATCCAAGAAATCATCATCCAGGTTGACATCTGTGGTGTCAAGGTCATCCAGCTCCAAATTGTCCAAGTCGTCTTCAAGTTCATCCAAAGTCTGAAGACAAGAAAAGTCAACTGTAACAATTGTCCCAAATATACTAGTAGTTACCATGGCTACTACTTTGACAGACTGGAGTTATCTGAAGAACACTGTAGAATAAAAACCATTTCCAATATTTAATAACTTATTAGAATTATTATATCTTTTGTCAAAACACCATAATTTACTTTATAGCAGTGTTATTAGACAGCACCTTCTCACATGGCTGCTGAGCTGCTGTGGTCTCTTCTTTGACTTTAGCAGGCACATCAGCCTCTGGAGATGAAACGGCAGTCATGACTGATACTGCCACTTCTGCTGCAACCTTGGCAGGGTCTAATGCTTGCTAAAAGCATACACAACACATATGGTTATTTTCAGATTACCCCAAAGAAATGCAGTTATCTATTAATATAGGACTGTTTTAGAATCATTTAAAAGACTCCTAAACTGGTTGTATATTAACAATAATCACATTTTCTCACAGCACCTTTTAGACACCATGTCAGGATTTTGTTATGCTTCCATGTTTGGTTTTTTTGTACAGATTACAGATTATTTGAGATTTAAACACACAGTCCAAATATGATTGCAGTAAAAAGTACTGGACTATGGACCAGAAGGTTCATAGTTCCAAATCCCACCTCTGCCACAGTTGGGTCCCTGAGCAAGGCTTTTAGCCCACAAGTGCTTGAATTGTAAAACTGTATTAATTGTAAGTCGCTCTGGATAAGGGCATCTTCTAAATTATATACATTTAAATGAATGGGGATTTTCTACATTTGAATGAATGCTATTCTCACTTAATTTGATCAATTGTGTAATTATTTTGTAATGGCGGGGTATTAAATTCTTTTAATAACAATAATTACATATTTGTTGCTTGACCAACTAAAATACCCATAGATGTGGGCTGTATGCAAAACAACAGCCTGTGCACTATTCCCTACATTCTGCAAACTATATATCATTCTTAGAAAATAGAAAGAAAAGGAACTCATTAGGGTGCTAAACAATCTCTCACATAAATGTGTGGCAAATTATAAAGTGTAAAATACAACAACGCAGGACCCGGACTGTTGAGGAACTGAAGTTGTACATTAAGCAAAAATGGGAAAGAATTGCACCTACAAAGATTCAACAATTAGTGTCCTCAGTTCCCAAACATGAGTTTTGTTAAAAGGAAAAGTGATGTAACAGTCCCCTGTCCCAACTTCTTTGGAACGTGTTGCAGGCATCAAAATTCAAAATGAGTAAATATTTGCAAAAAACAATAAAAGTTTATCTGTTTGAACATTAATTACAGTCTTTGTAGTGTATTCAATTAAATGTGTTGAAAAGAATTTGCAAATCATTTTATTTGTATTTATGTTTTATGCCACTTAATTGAAATTAGGATTGTAGTATGTAAAGACAAACCTGTGCAGATGTGGAAAGAACACCCTTGGGCTCATAACTGCTGGCTTCTTCCAACACATTCCGCTCCTCATTGGGCTAGACAAACAGAACACATGGCAATAACTTATTACAACAGAGCTTTGGTTTCAATTGTTTGTAATAATTGAAAAATAATTTTATTGGGAATTATCTTTATTTAATACTGCATCATCTTTCACTACAGTAAAAGATTATGTTGAAAGTTGAGCCATACACAGACTGGGCTAGTTTAGCGTAAACAAATAAACTCCATGGTTCCCAACCTGGGGTCCATGCACCCCGGAAATTACAGGGGTCCAGAAGGCTTTGTCTGCTATGAGGTGCTGGGAGTTTGTAAAAATACATATTGAATGGTAAATGAAATTAAAACATCACTAAAATTACTTTAAAAAATACTTTCACTCAAGAGTAGGCTACATTGTATATATTACATCAATCAATCGTTATTATTCTTTTGTAAAGATTCGCATGTTCAGGTCTGCTCTGTTTTTGAAAGAAAAATGTTAGCTAAAATTATTTTAGCTAAATGGTTGAAAAGGGGACATGAGCAAAAACAAGAAAAAATTAGCACAAAGTGCTACGGACCCCTAAATATATTATAAAAGACGAGAAAAGGGAAAGAAAAATTGCCACCACAAATGATCACGCGCGCACACCATTTCTTAGATAGTTGTAATGGACGGCCTTTAAAAATGTAAAAAAAAGGTCGGGAACTTCTGAATTAATCCAATGTAATGTCTTTGGACTGGGGGAGAAAACTGGATTACTCGCACGGACACAGGAAGTACATGCAACTCCACAGGAGGTTAAACCACAAAAGCTGGAGCTGTGATGCAACCATGCCACCAAAATAAAATGTATTAAAATATTTTTTAATAAAACAATAGCAAAACTGTATGCCATTTTTATTAAGTAGCATGTACCATGATATATTGTATTCTATTTTTTTCCATTTATTGTTCTAAGCAACTTAGGTATTCTTAGTGATAAGTTTGTGTAAAATAAGAAGCCATCTTGTTTAATAAAACCCTTTTCACAAAGAACCCAAATAAAAAAATTAAAAAAATATACTGCTCACAAAAGCCAGGAATATTTAATTAGGGGGTATTTCAGTGTTTCATTTTAAAATATCACCTAATTTTTGTTAGCAGTATAGTTTTTCATAGCTCTCTCTGACGTTTTGGATCCTACTCTCATTTTAACATTTTAAACAGAACAACAATTAAGTGCTAAATAGTCTCACCGTGACCAGTGGATAGTCAGTGGCAGGTCTGCTCTTGCCTAGGCAGGTCTCACGGAGGTAGTGCTCAGCCAGAAAAGCATTCTTCAGCCCAGGGAACAGGTTCTCATACTCTGTTGGATCAGCCAGTGACTCGGCTGCTTTTTGGTTCACTCTTGACAGGCTTTCTCGCCAGAGTTTCACCACTCTGCCAGCAAATGAATATATCCATTTTAATTATCGTTTCTAAATTTCTCTCCATTTTGTACACACTTAAAGCTTCTTGATGCAAATATACATTTTAAAAACATGATCCACAAGATTTTGCCACCGTGAATTTTTAGATAGGTGAAGGTAGATAAGCCTGCAACATAGCGTTACAGAATGTTTGGATATTTCATGGCATATGGTATTTATCATTATAATTTTGTATTTATATGGTTTTTGATATTCACTTTGGCTAATTGTACACATTACAAGAAGCAGTCCCTACTAAAAACACTGAATTATTTCTATTATTTTATATAAGTCATATGCCAATGCTCTGCTGCGTTAATGAAACATTTCCTATATGCAATAAATTACTGTTTGGTTTGGATACTTTCATGCTCATATTTGACACTAAAGGCATTTTATTAACAAACAAACAAACCCACTGCATTTCCAAACAAGTGGTCACAAGCACCAACAAAATGCATATGAAAAGTAATAATTTTAATAGGTGCTTTTATTACCACGCCAAATCAGAAAACGTTGGGACACTAAATCCATATATAAAGATCACAAAAGTAATTTTAAAAAGCAGCATGAGAGTTCATTTCATTAAACAAAATTATGGAAAAAGTAAATAAAAAGTCACAGAAAGTTGTTTGATTATGCAAATGAGATGCAAACTCAATTAGGGTGATTGCGTAGCTAGTGACATTTATGTGATGAACAGAAAAATGTCAAACTGGACAAAATGGTTTTGTGAGCAGTGTAAAAAAAAGAAAAAAGTTTCTTACAGTTAATTTGCCTTTTATTTCATTGCAGACAGTATGAACCCAGGATATGCAATGTTCATTTTAAGTGTTAATAAACACCCAATCCTGCATTTCAGGCTGGCAACACATTCAGGTACGCCAAAGCCAAAGCAGGAAGCAGAGGGTACCGGTACTGACCTGACCTGCCTGTGGCCCTAACCTGTCACCAATAGAAAACGTGGAGAATTTTGAAACAAAAAAAGCAACAATAACCCAGCACATGTTTTTAAGAAGAATGGAACAAATTAACAAATGAAACACTACATTACAACACATTTTTTAAGTTTGGTGAAACCACATGGCAACAGTGCAAAGTTGTATATATTTTACAGTACCAGTACAATTCCAATTTTTGGAACATGACAGCCTGAAATTCAGAAATGGATGTTTATTAACAATTGAAATAAAGTTGACCAGACAAACCATGAAATATATCTGGTTCATACGGTCTGCAACGAAATAAAAGTCAAAGGAAATGTAAGAAACATGTTGTAGTGTCTTTTTTAAAGTTGTACAAGTGTCCAAAAAACATTTACTATCCTCAACATTTCAGTTTCATTATAGGCTAAGAGTGTGCGGTAGACTTATCACAATGGCTTTAAAACCACCTGCCAAAGGTGAAAGGTACCCTTTTATAAAACTCTAAAGGTATTGTATCGAGCACCAAGGAGTTGTGTGCTTCATACTACCAGTGACTTCAGTTAACCTCTAATTAATATCTTAATATTGATTACACTTTTTTAACCAATAAATCACATTTAAAGCATCCAAACAGACAAAATTAACCCACTGCAGCTTACTGTATAACACTTTAAATTATGCACCTCTAATCTGTTTGATTATAAAGCAACTAAAAAGTCAGTTTAGAGCTCATTTTAAAAACAAACAACCTTATGGTAACATTCATTTAGGCAAATGCACTGCTCACAAAAATTCTGGGATATTTCCTTTTGAAGTATTCCCTAATTTTTGTGTGCAGTATAATTGATCAAGTAGTCTCATACAAATTTAATAAATAACAAAATAATAATTAATGTGATCTGGATTGAGAGACTACTGGGGAGAACACATGCTGTGCCCTTGGCCAATAATGCTACGACTCTTTTAATAAGTGGAGTTACCTAGAAACTTGGCTGGGGAGGTATGTGCGAGCCAGGAAGGCAGCCTCAGGCAGTCGATTGGTTTTAATTAGAAGCTCCAAGCACTGGTCCAGCATACAGGAAATAAGCAATACACATTCTGATACAATGTAACTGCCCTCTTTTATTTGAAACTAGAACGCATTATTGCGCTCCAGCAACCCCATTAGAACCGATATTGTTATTATTCCACAGGTTGTGGAACATGGAAAAAAAAACGGTCCCAGTCTACTCACTTTCCCTGCAAGAAGTAGGTCATGAAGGCCACATTGTTCTTGCCATCACGTTCAGCACCCTCAGCCAGCTTGCTCACCATTGAAGAGTTGCCAGATGCTGTGGCCAACAGCAGCAGGCCACCATAATCTTGGGCATGATGGAGGCACTCTTGTGCCAGAGCAAACTGACACTTATTGATGGCCAGTTCTGCCAGCTGCTTCCACTTCTGCTCTGACTAAGTAGGATATGCAATTTATCATGGGTTACTCAATGGTGACAACTAAAAGATTCACAAGTACATTGTTACATGTTATTATTCCACCCTATTGTGTTGTGGGGTTTCTAAGGTTGAATCCAATAAAATAAGAATAAATAAATAAATCTTTTTACAGGACAACACTAAAATTATGAAACATTGATACAATGTAAAATAGTTCATCTGTACATTTGCTGTACCATCAAAATAGTTTAACAGTGGTTCAAATATGGTATGTTGAACTTTGCTTGTAACAACAGCTGACCACAGTTTCTTTTTCCTTTCAAGCTTGTGTAGCTTATGTACTATAGCTTTTATATTTTATTATCCTCTTCATAATGTCCAATTTTATCTTAAAATGTTAGTGTACCTGTTATTTTATTTTAACGATTATATTCCTAAATATGTTCTTTCTGCTATAATTTATGTTGATTCAGTTTATTTAAGCTACGACTGAAATTAATAATTCAATTGAATTAACTATGAATTAGCTGCCCAGTGTTTGAGCTCTCCTCGTTGACTGGATGGGGCAGAGTAATGTGACTACACATGGAATAGTATATAGTTCCTAAGGGGATAGTACATAAACATGCATGGTAGGAAACTTATTAAAAGAATAATATAATAAAACAACACGTATTAAGAGAATCTAAATAAAAGATTAAGCCAGTTAAAGTTTCTAAATGTTGGTTGCAATTAACTTGAATTACAATTTCTGGTATGAGATGATCAGACAGAGCTTCACTGTTGGAGTTTTTAAGCACTTCAGTATTATTGCTGTACTGAAAATGGACTACCAACCAAAAATATCAGGCCAACAGTTTGTGTGTCCTGGGGATCCTGACAAAGAATTAGATGAAGGAAGACAGAATGCTACCTAGAATGCTAAATAAAGTATGCAGAGAAACAGATAAGACTATAGACTGTAAAGACAGAAATAAACAACACTCAAATGTGTTTGTTGGGAGGTTCATGTCAATGCAAGCCAGACACCAGGCAAGGTTTCCATTAAACTCCATTAAAATTCATTAAATTAAACTTCATTAAATTCCATTAAAGAGAGGCACTAACAACCCTACATTGGGTGCCAATCTAACGTAGGCATCTGTACATTTACTTTTCAATATTGTAAAAACAAAAGTTGTACCTCTGCTTCTACTGCTAACTGGTAGCCAGTCTTCAGTTCGCCAAGTTGCAGAGCAAGCTCAAACTTATGTTCTGGGTCAGTAGAAACAGCTAGCGCTTGCTGTTTGAAGCCCTATATACAAAAAATAAAAAGTCATTTTTAATAACTTCTATTATGTTGAGAAGGTATCAGAGTAAAATGGGATGTTTATGGCTCTGAGCATTTTGCACAATTCACACCTGTTTTTCCAGGAAGTGGGCCACACGGGTCCTCTGCTCTTTTGGGATGGTGGGGAGGACTTTGTCTGCCATGGCAAAGTCACGACGCATAACTGCAGTCTGGTACTCTAACACAGACACCAGCAGTGAGTAACTGACGATGTTCAGCTCCTTGTCACCTAGGTATAGGCGGTCATCTTTTGGGATGTATCCAAGGAGGTACATGGTCCTGAAGAAACAGGAGTATATTTACAATATTTTATATAGCCACCATCATGTCATTTTAACAGTTGTTTGTTGCTACAGGCAAGCGGTAAGACAGATACATGTTCCACAAAAAGGTCATGGTGGTGCATGAGTGAACTGTAATAAGGTAGTGTAACAGCAAGCACCTCTAGAGGCATGTATGCTCTGAAATAAGAATGACACAAAGGAAGTGCACCTGTCGAGGTGAGCAATGGTAACGATTTCTCCTCCAACAAAATAGTTTAGCCTGTTTACAGAGCTGGTATAGATGAAACAGTCACCAACCCACAGGCCTGTCTTTACAATCTCCTGTATCTCACCTTGGACCTGCACACATACACAGAAAGGCACACTGCATCTGTTAGGGTGATACCATGCTTAGAAACCAGATACACACTATACACATTGAACTGTAATGTGCATCATGGTGGCACAGTGGACAGCTCTGATAGCTATGTTGCATTGCAGTTCCTGAGAGCTTAGAATCGATTGCCAATTTGTTCTCGTGTTGCTTTTAACAAGTCTGTATGCGTTTTCTCCAGGTATTCTGATTTTTTCAAATGTTCTAATGACTCGCTGATGATGTGTAGTGAAGTATCATATATGCTCTGCATTGTACTACACTTTGTCAAAGGTCTGTTTCAGCCTTCCACGCTGCGCTGAAAATGATGCACCAGTTCCTTGTGATCTTAAAATGGTTTAAATGATGAATAACGTTACAATTTCATTATAGAACTAAACCTCAAAAGCATCTTCAATGCCATCCTCTGTGACCCCTTCATTGGACTCTTGTGATGCAGCCACTTTGTCAGCTAGGTAACGTAAGATGAAGAATGATTCCTCAGTAGCGATACACACTAGCTCTCCAGAGTCT
Source organism: Parotocinclus spilosoma (assembly GCA_033117975.1). NCBI lineage: Eukaryota > Metazoa > Chordata > Actinopteri > Siluriformes > Loricariidae > Parotocinclus > Parotocinclus spilosoma. Next base: position 1,416,921 of record JAVSBV010000127.1, read on the forward strand.
GACCAGAAGATCTGAAGACAGAACAAAAATTTAGAAATGCTTAAGAACAAGTCAGCATAAACATAGACGAACTATACAATAACAATCTGGTGAATTTATAAAAAAAGTAACAAGAATTACATGTTTGGGCAGAATCTCAATACGACGAATCAGCTCGGTGTTCTCCCAGTCGTAGAAGGCCAAACCATTTACAGACCTGACACCCAGAAGGAAGCCACCATAGATGCCTGACAGGAAAACAAAACCTTCTGCATTATTACTTCAGTACAGAATTATTTCTATTAAGTGATTATGATCCTGGTACTCAATACTGGTATGTGTTGCTCAACTTCTACAATATTTTCTATCAAAGTGCTGACAGTTGCTCATGACCATCATCATCTTATTTGCAGCACACATATGCACTGTAAAATGTATTACCTTCAGCTCCAAAGTCCGGCTTAAAGGACTTCTTCTCCTTAAAGTTCTTAAAGATTTTGACCATGCTGTTACTTTCCCTGATTGCATACCTGCATAACAGATCACAAGTCATGATCACAAAACAGTATTCAAAAAAAGCTTTGTGCCACTTTGTCACAGTTCTTTTTTTTTTTTTTTTTTTTTTTAACCATTTTGGCTTATGTACTTACACATCCATTTAATATTTCTCTTTTGCATGAATTTCTCATTTAAAGTGAAGAAACAACTAGACTGTAAAGGAAAAAGCCAAATCTTAGTAGCTCAGTAGTTTAGTTTAATAATTCATCAAATATATAGCTCACAAAATAAGGGGATATTTCTGAATTAAATGAAATATCTAAATTTTTGTAAGCATTGTAGGTAATTGGTAATACAGCAAACTGATACTATGCTTACAAAACTCTTCATAATTTGAGCTACAAAAACACAAAGAGCAGGACTCTTTGCGTCAAACTATTGTGCTATGAATTAATTATAAATTATTTCAAAATTGAATTTCTGAATGTTTTGCAAGGTACATCACTATATATGATCACATTTAAGTCCATGTTTTATCTTTTGTACAGCCTGCTCTCACAAAACCAGCACTGTAACCTGCTCAGATACATACAGATGAATAATAAAGAACTTACTCAGATGAGTCATGAGCCCAAACAAACTCCTGAGCAGACCCAAAGCTCTTGTTCCTCAGAGCCATGGCGGTGTAGATAATGTACTCTCCATCTCCACAAACCACCACAAACCTGGTAAAAATATATAAATGACAAAATCCAATTATTAAAAGAAATTAAACACATTGTGTTTAAGACTGAAAAAAATACCCTGTTCCATCAGTGCAGTACCTACACAATATTTCTTATATTTTATATTTATTTTTATTCTGTCACTGCAATACTTATCAAAAGTTTGTGTTTGACTGCCTTAATTTCTGTGTCACTGCCTTATTCTGTTTTGTTTTGGTAGATTCATTCCGTTCTGGAGTCCTGCAATTCTAATTTCTTTTTATAACATATAATGATGATAAAGGAATTAATCTTAGTTATCTTACTGTAGCTTTACTATACCTTAAATAACCAGTGGGAAAACCATTTTTTATTTCTTCAGAATGTCAAAATATTCTTTTATAAAAATTATTTATTATAATTTATATAGTACTTTAAACACAAATTTTCCTGCAATTAAAATGAACTTTTACTACTGGTTTTAAATCCTCCAGGTTTGGCACCTGATTACATGCATGTTTTGGTGTCAGGGCACTGTCTGCTATTACGTTTGCTCCGGTCTAATGATGCCATTTGTTCCATCTGCCAAATCATGGATGTATGGTGAAAGCTTTTCCCTGCACGTGTTCTTCAATAATAACTTTCAAGGGGTGTTTAAAGACCTCTTTTTAAGATTACTTTTACTGAATTTGTAGATTTAACCTCTGAATTTTTGTTTTTTTTTATCTCAAAGATCTTATAGGGTTTGCCTTACTGTTTGTCTTGTTGCATTTAGTTATTTTTTAAGTTTTTTTTTTTACTTTACACGTCCTGTAAATTTTACTAGTACTATATGATTGTAACTATTCTTGTAATTGTAAGTGTCCTGGAGTGTGACTTGAAATGAGCTTACCATTAAAATGTCTTTTGTTCAAAAATAGAATGGCATTTAATGGAAAAAATGTGTCACGATGCATCGTAACACACCTAATGAATATTCTAACAAAAGCCTACATTTATATACACACTATAAAAATGTTAATAAAAAGAAAAAAAGATATGTTGTAGCATTAATTTAAAGTTGGGTAATATGGACTAATGTTTAAAGGAACAATATAAAGCACATTCATCAATACTTAGAATAATTGGTTCCAAAAATTTCAAATCTCAATTTCAAAGTTAATATTCTATTATAGCTTCCAAACTCGCCGCATATTAGTAGTATCGGTTCCCTCCAGATAACCTTCTCATCTATATACATTACACACTTACCCAGGAGAGTGGGCTCAAAGAGAGGAATTTGTCAACAAACTAGGTCACAAAAACGTGGCACTGACATAATATCTTAAAAAGAAGTCTGAGCTTCATAAAGAATAGAGAATAACATTTATGGAACTTAGCAGACGCCCTTATCCAGAACGACTTACAATCTTACAATACAAGCAGTTGTGGGTTAAGGGTCTTGCTCAAGTTCCCAACTGTGGCAGAGGTGGGATTTGATCCCTGGACCTTCTGGTTCAGAGTCCAGTGCCTTAACAGCTAGGTTTGTGAGCTGTGTAGTAGGTTTTTTTTTGTTGTTACATTTTTTTTTAACAGGATTTAAAAACTCATTATGTGATGGTAATGCACATAAATACATCTTCCATCTGACAAAGACGACATGAAATAAAAATAAGAAAAAAAAGACAGCAAGAGATGCAAAATGCAAAAGCAAAGTTCATGCCAGCAGCTTATTTATGTGAAAATTTTAATATGATGTTCGCAACATAATTATCACTTTACCCCACAAAAAACAAACCGTGATAAAGAATATTAAATAGCATTGGCCAAGCATTGCACTAATTTAGCTTTACTGAAAATTTGATGCAAACTAACCTCCCATTAGGGTTGTGCTGAATAGTCTGGGGGTAGATCTCACAGCTGCCCATGTCTTTAACAGCCAATGGTAACCTCTCTCCATCTTTAATCTCCGTATCTCCCATAGCCTTCAAGTTGGCCTGCTGAACTTCTGAATGCTTGGCCCAAATGATCTTCCCATTGGTGTCCATGGACATGGCTGGCTCCTCACGACCAAGCTAAAGATAAAAAAAAAAAATAATAATAAAAAAAAAAAATAATAATAATAATAATAATAATAACAACCCCCCCCCCCCCAAAAAAAAACACAACAAAAAAAATGACCAAAGAAAATGTAATTTAATAAAAGCTTTGTGTTATATAACAATTATTTTATATTGTCATACTGATTTGGTAAAATCAGATCCTTATTTTTATATTACCTTAATAATTATGCTGCCCTCATCATAGCCTAGAGCCACGTTGTTAGAACCACGAAGGCCACACACGCACCATACCCGCTCCATGCCATAATTCAGTGTGCTTTCCAGTCGGTAGGTGCTGGAATGCCAGATGCGCACAGTGCCTGAACATTTGCAGGGAAAAACAATCACCAGGAGAAAGCACTGAAAGAAAATTGTGCAGTGTCCCTCTTCTTTAACCCATCATTGAATTCAATTTGCATGCATACATGAATTACATTTTAATGAGGCATGTTCAGCTTTGAATACTGCTCAACAAAAATTAGGGGATATTTCTAAATGAATTATAAAGCAATTTAAAAAGAAGCATTTGATTTTATTTAATTAAACAAGATCATCAGAAAATGAAATGTCAAAAAGTTGTTGAAACTCAATTATCAAGCCATGTCCATTGATTGAGTGGCAAATGACATTAATGGGGGTGAACTAGGGATGCAAATGATTAATCGACTTTAGATTAATTGTCGATCAAGAGTTTGCTCGACCAAATGTATTAATCACGATTAACCGCTAGAGGGCGCTGCTGTAGTAACTTGAACAGAGCGTGAGAACGAGAGGTGAAC
>JAVSBV010000127.1:1544499-1554553 GCA_033117975.1 Parotocinclus spilosoma
GGCACGTGGGCACCTACATCACCACTAGTGAAAGAGCAGCAGGCACGTGGGCACCTACATCACCACTAGTGAAAGAGCAGCAGGCACGTGGGCACCTACATCACCACTAGTGAAAGAGCAGCAGGCACGTGGGCACCTACATCACCACTAGTGAAAGAGGGGTGCCCTTGATACAGCAGGCAAGTGGGCAAATACATTGCCACTAGTAAAAGAAAGGTGCCCTCGATCCAGCTCACAAATGGGCACCTACATCACCACTAGTAAACAAAAAAAGCAGAAAGCAAGTGGGCACCTACATCACCACTAGTAAAAGAGGGGTGCCCTCAATCCAGCAAGCAAGTGGGCACCTACATCACCACTAGTGAAAGAGGGGTGCCCTCAATCCAGCAAGCAAGTGGGCACCTACATCACCACTAGTAAAAGAAAGGTGCCCTCGATCCAGCTCCTAAATGGGCACCTACATCACCACTAGTGAAAGTTAAGCAGGCAAGTGGGCACTTGCATCATTACTAGTAAAAGAGCAGAAAGCAATTGGGCACCTACATCACCATGTGTAAAAGAGGGCTGCCCTCGATCCAGCAAAAAAGTGGGCACCTACATCACCACTATTAAAAAAAAAGAGCAGCAGGCAAGTTGGCACCTAAATCACCACTAGTAAAGAAAAAAAAAACAAACAGCTAGCCAGTGGGCACCTACATCACCACTAGTAAGAGACAAGCCCTCGTCCTTTTGCCATGCTGGTAAAGGGAGTGCCCTCGACTCCTATGGTCATAGAGGCGACCTTGTCCTCAGCAGGTTAGCTGTGCACCCTCGTCCCTGTCGGTAAGTGTGTGCCCCTGTCCCCAATGGTAAAAGAGGAACCCCGTCCCAGCAGGTTTGTGGAGCACCCTTATTTCCTCAGGAAACAGGGCGCCCTCGTCCTCGATGGTACAGGGGGCACCATCAGGGAGCCGGAACAAACAAAACAACTCCTTGCTTAGCCTCCCGTTGTTTCAAATTAACAACGCTCATCGAAAATGAATTACTTCTATTTCACGTCACATTAAGTCACCATCAGTGTGAAGGCAGGATTCAATTCAGGGCTCCAATCTGCCCCCGAAAAGACGACCTCAAAGTTCCCGAGTGCTGCTCCTGTGCTGCAGTTCTGCTCTTTTTTTTTTAAGTGGAGAGATTGCAAAAAAAAAAAAACCACAAAAAAAACACAAACAGAGAGACGGTGGTTCGGGTTTGGAACTCTCTGAAGAAGGCTGAGAATGGGAGAAGATGAAAGCAGGTGTGTTTTGGAGGAGAGTGCCGTGTTACTCGGTGAACAGCAGCCGGTAAGAGAGGGGAGAACGGCGAGAAAAATAACAAAGCCAGATGGAGATACACACAGCAAACACAGGGAGTAAAGGCAAAGCCACAAAAGTACACACTAATGGATGGAGCCATGTCTGATTGTAACCAACCGAGCTCTTCGGGTAGAAGCACAGTCCGTCCCGGATCTGTTCTCCGGAAGGGATTTGGAGCCGCCCCATTTTTCGCCGAGATCGTAACGTCTGCGCCGGCGGAAACATCGCGTGCCGACCTCAAAATCGTGCAAACGCTGAATTTTACTGCTTGACATTTATTCTAAATTTACAGCCAGCGCCCACCCGGCAACTCTGGGTGCAACCCTAGACGGGGCGCCAATCCATCGTAGTCATACACTAAGGGCCACTTAAGAGACACCAATTAACCTATCACGGCTGTTTTTGGACTGTGGGAGAAATCCGGAGTACCCGGAGTAAACCCACGCAGACACGGGGAGGACATGGAGACTCCACACAGAAAGGACCCAGGCCCAGGCCGCCCCACCCTGGGGTCGAGCCCGGGACCTTCTCGCTGTGAGGCAGCGGTGCTACCTGGTTCTGAATTTCTAAACATTATTATTTTATTTTATTTTGCGTTTTCAATCATGTTCATCTGCGACTAAACTTTTGACAAAAGCCTCGTCTTTAGATGGGAAATGACGACTGATTTTATCTTAAAAGTAGGTTAGAATTGAATCTTTTCGATACGGGACGCAGCATTTCGGCTCCAAAGCCCTTGTTATTAATGAATATAAAGTTTTAAAGAGGTAAATCAACGGCAAATATGTCCCACGAGTTCGTAATTCGCTGGGTGGAAGTTGCCTTTGCACTTCCACATGTCCGAGATCCACTTTGCGTTCAATTTTTTAGGGTAAAATTTGTAAAAAAAAAAAAATGCAAATTTTATTAATTAATTAATAATAAAAAATAATAAACAAACATCAGTACTAAAAGGTCGATAACCACGCAAATCACCGCGGTCGCGAATTTCCTGTGCGTTTCGTTACCGGCGCGCGATGGTAAAGCGTTAAAGATCAAAACGACGGCCGAGCCGGACGACCTTTTCGTAGAGGTTCCGTCTACACTGGACAGCTCTGATGAACGACCCCGGACCGTGGACTCTCGGGTCGATGCTCATTACGGCGAGAGCGCCGAAAAAACGGGCACCTTTGGCGCCTGGCCAAGCCGCCGATCCTACCAAATCCTCTCGGCTTAGCCCTTCAACCGCTCCCGGGATTAGGAGATTAGAGCGCCGTAGTCCATTATCTCCCCCTGCGAGGATTCTGGAAAGAGCGAGGAAGGGCAGAGACGGTGCGACAGACGGACGCTCGGCCAAACCGACGACGCTCGGGTCTCGGTGCTCCTGCCGCCCGTCCGAGCGGAGCAGAGCTCCAATGCAAAGTTTGGACGAAAGCGCGGTCGATATGAATCGTTTTACTTAATACGGCTAAGACAAGGCAAAGCGTCGCACCCTAGTGTGTCTCAGAACCGGGGGCCAAGTCACAGCCACAACCTGTATATCTACCCCCCTTTTCGGGACCAGCAGCAGTCATAAGAACTGTCCCGTCACTTACGTAGTCATGGAAGGCCTTGGCCTCACTGGAATGCTCGCAGGTCTCGCGTCTGTCCGGGGCGGCGCAGTACAGGTCCCAGAATACACTGCAAAGAAAGACGATCGTTACTGATACGTACAAAGAAATACAGATCAGAAATACGAACCCAAAAACCCAAATGCTTTTCGAACATCGAGGAGCAAAACGGTTCCAGTTTTTCACGAATTTGTTCCCGTTTAGTACAAAATGACGTCCCAGGACACAAGTGGTACCAAACGATACACCAAAGCCCTCGGTCCCAACGGCCCTAGATCTGTGCTCAGAAGATTACAAAAGGGTTTGCTTTCCTTTTAGATCGCAGGTTCATCATTTCAGCAGTGGAGATTTTTTTATTATTTATTACAAATATTTCCTAGTTCCTAGTTCTCCATTTATGTCGTTTAGCAAACGCCCCTATCCTTACAGTCTTACAATCCAAGCGACAGTGGGTTAAGGATCTTGCTCAGGGACCCAACTGTGGCAGAGCTGGGATTTGAAACCCTGGACCTTTTGGTCCATACTCCAGTACCATAACCACAGTCCTTTTTTGTACATTAAGCCACATTGAGGCACCGTTCGGGCCCGATGTATCCGGTATTTGCCATTTTGGGGGCGTAACCTTTATTATAACAGGTTCAATTTGCACACTTTTTGGTTTCATCTCGAAGTGGAGTCGGATTTCTGCCCGCTTTTGAGCTGCGATCTTCCGCCAATCGCTCGTAACAGTACTACGTAACGACGTACGGTACGGGATCACATGACACACCGGTACTTTTAGATGGGGGTCTCGTTAATACGGACGTATTTTCCGCCCATTCGCAAAGCGCAAGTAGGAACCAACAAGCGGAATCGAATCGGAACCGGGTTTCTTTAGCCGACTGGAAAAGGTTCCGGTACTAATAAGGTTTGTTCATGCAGCATCAAAGCCCTTATGCAGGACAAAAAAGGTTCCACTTTCAAACAGGTACCAGTTATAACAGAGCAAACGGTTCGGGAAAGAGGGAAAAAAAAAAAACTCCAGATATGCCTGACCTCTTTACGGGTCCAAACCCCCGTTTTATTACCAAAAAGACAACTCTGGTTCCGACTGGCACGGGTTTCGGCTTCAGGAACCAAAAAGGGTCCAACCGGAAACACCAAAGGAACTGAAGCGATTGTTAAAACAGAGAACGCAGTCTCTACTTCTCTTCTCATGCTGCTCCATATCCTCTTGGCGAGCGCTGCAGGTTACGGATCAATTAAGCCTGGGATTTCCTCAATTAAGTCCGGCGAGGTCCTCCAGGGCCAACGAGGGGTGGGTGGGTGAGGGGGGGGGTTGGTGCAAGGGGTTCTATCCAAATGGCATTTTAATTACTGCACTGTAACTAAGTACCTGTTTAACACGGCCAAATGAGATCACTCCTGCTCTTCAGACATCGATTTAATGGATTACCGATAAAGCTGGTAGAAGGAACGTAGAAGGAAGATAAGACCACGTCGGGACACCTAAAGCACGGGCGCGGGGCCGATCTGGGCAAACTTAACGCCGCAGACATAAATGATGCTTCAATGGGGGGGAAAAAAAAAAATAGGTCGGGAACCACTGTGTCAGAGCACAAGTTTGCCCGGCACCTCCAAAAGATCTGGGGATCTTGTTGGCAATTTTTTCACGGCTCGGAACGAGAAAGATAAATGAACGTGTTCGTTATTAGGACCCGTTAACGAGCACTTCATGCTGAAACCCAATCGTTGTTCTTTACGGGTCCAAGCTCAAGATCACGGACTAGCGTTTTCGGTGAGGATTTCGACCCTTGATTCGTGCCGCCGTTCCGGCAGAGCGGTTCTTGGACGTTGCTCGCGCCGCGGCGCGCCGGCTGCATCTCGAGCGTGCCCGGGACGTCCGAGCGTGCCCCCCCCCCCCTTTTTCCTTTTTTTTAGAAAAAAAATTCTTCAAATAAGGAACATTCCATGAGACGTAAAAGCACGACAGGAAAATAAGAGCGGGAGAATCGGACCCTTTGTGCGTGGGGGCGGGGGATGGGGGGCGGGGGCCGGGGCCATTAATGGGTAGAGGAAACCAAAAACAGACGTGGTGGAGATGGAAAACGAGAAGCTGCCACAGCCGAGTATCAATAAGGACCGACGAAGAGTCTCAGAAGTAAAGGAAAATAACAAACGTTAGACTAAACAGCTTCAACTGAACCATTAACTTAAAAGGGACGTTAAAAACAGGGGGGTGTACAATGGGGCAGGGGTGGGGGGGGGGGTCTTTGGGAGCTCCAAAAATCGGATTCAAGTCCCGATATTAAGGGTTAATCTCGATTCTTTGCTGGATTCCTGATCCTGAGCGATAAATTCAGCGCCAGCGGCGAGGCAAACTGGTTAGTTAAGGTTGATCCTTGAGGTCTAACTTTATTAGCGTTATTCGCTAAAAATAAATCTATGTCAAATATATAGTTCCTATCAGTAATCCTTTACGCCTTTCCCGCGTTTTTTAACTCGCCGAGACTTTTCTGTGTCTGTTTTTTGGTTCGTTTTCTCTTCTGTTCGTTCAGCATTCGCTTTTTTTTTTTACCTGTTTGTTCAGCTTTTTCAGAAACTTTCCTCACTTCCAGTCCTTTTTGCTCCGTTAAATGTGCTCCGTCCTCTTCCTTTTCACATTCGACCTTTTTCGTTTAGACGCCGCTTCTTCTTTTCTTTTCTTTTCTTTTTTTTTTAACCCCTTTACTCCCGAACTCTCCGTTTTCTCAAGACGTTCTTTTCGATTCGGAAACACACAAACACAACCCCCCCGCCTCACCCCACCCCATTTCCGGAAACACAATTTCTTTTTCCCGCTTTTTTCTTGTTGCACATGCACTGTTCCTTTTTTTTTTTTTTTTAGCTCAAATTCGCTCTTCCTTTTTCAATTTGCTTTCGTTTGAGACGCTGCTTCAACATTCGGTGTGCCAGCTGATCCTTCGTCATTTTTTTTTTTACTCGTTGAACCCTTTTAACTGTTTGGTTTCCTTTTCACTTTTTGTTCACCTTCTTTTTTCCCTTTTTCAACCACTTTGCTTTTTCAAACTTGCTCTCCCTTTTTTCCACTGGTTTTCCCATTTACACAAATTCTTTTTTTTCCCTCCAACTGTTTGTTTCTCGTCTTCTTTTCCTCCCCTATTTCCAGAAACCTTGTTTCTTTTCCTGTCCCAGACACGTCGTTCCTTTTCTCTCCTTTTCCTATTTAAGGACAGTTTTCTCCTTTTGTTTATAATTTTTCCTTTACACTCACATTGTCCGTTTTTATTTCCGTTTTCACTCTGCACATCTCCTTTTTTACTTCGGAATCTCACTTTATCCCAACACCAGCTCCTACTTTTTTCCATTTCCACACACTGTCCTTTCCTGACATTATTTGACCTCTTCTTTAAGGGGCTATTTTCCATCGAATTGTTTTAAACCCCCCAAAAAAGTGTTCATAGCTGCTCACATTTAGCACGCAGAACATTTGTGATGACGATTCACACAGCTGCCGATACGTACAATGAATTAAAGGCAGTATACTATTTAGCGTAGCCGTGATTAACCAGTCTTAATAAAATCAAGAGCTCAGCTGCACTTAATCCCACCCTCACCTTCTCCAAACTGAACCCGCCCCCTACCGGCGGCCTGAATGACGTCATGGAGCTCCCATTAAAAACGGAACAATGGACCGACAGTGCCGGGCCAGGAGGACAACTCCGATGCTAATTGCGAGAGCCGCATTCTCATGTCAATTAGTATTCTTTTATTGCTTAGCTACACCTAAGCCGCCCTCCTGCGGGCAGGAAATAACGGGGCACACAAAGCGGACTAACGGCCCCGACGTTCCTCCTTGTATGGAGTTTATGATGGTCTTTAGCATGAGTATAGAACTTTGTTTCCATAAAATAAACTGGAGATAATCCAGTGCCCCGGGGCAGCAGTGAGTCCCGGTACCCAATGGGCTCCAAGTTTACATTTACATTTACGGCATTTAGCAGACGCCCTTATCCAGAGCGACTTACAACTGATACAGTCTTACAATCCAATCAATGGTGGGTTAAGAGCCTTGCTCAAGGGCCCAATTGTGGCAGCTTGGCAGAGGTGGGATTTGAACCCTGGGCCTTCTGGTCCAAAGGCCAGTACCTTAACCGCTAGACCACCACAGTCCCAATAAGAAACTACATGAGCGCTTGCCGAAACCCGGGACACGTTCAGACACCAAAGTCCTAACAATATTCCGACTGCACGTGCTGGACTTCTTAAACGATGACAGGATGTGGCGAACAAACTACAGAGCAGATGCCACCGGTCTCCACTGGTCTAAAAAATTCTAATCAAAATAAAGATTTACCTCTTTTCTTGACCCACATCCCTTCTGGTTTGGGGAACCAAGCGAATGGGTACGGCCAAAAAAAAAAAAGCCGTGTAAAATCCGATCTGAATGTTCTCATTCAAGTCACGCGTCCACGGACCGGGTACGTATCCGATCTAGGAGCGCATATGAAAGGGACTCAAATCTGATTTGACACGTCTTCGGACAAGACAAACAGATTTGAGCCACATTATGGCAGAAAATCGGAACCGAGTCGCTTCAGCCTGGTAATGTGAACGGAGTTCCTTTTTCCAATAGGTTTATTTTGCTCTTTTAACCTTTTGCTCCACCTTTCCGAGACTGGAGAATTCCTTCTTGTTTTTCATTGCCATCTACAAACATTTTGCTTTGTAACGTATGAGAATTAGGTTCAGTTCAATCCTGATTTATTTAAGTAGCGCTTTATATAACGGAGCATCGTCTCAAATCAGCTTTACAATCTTATATGATCTTGAAAGGCCAATCCCAAATGGAGCAAGCCTAGGGCGACAGTGGCAAGGAAAATCCCTGAATGTAGAAGGAAGAAACCTTGGGAGGAACCAAGACTGAAAACGGGACCCGCCCTCCATGGGTGGTCTAGATGTTAATTGAATAAACACTTAAAAGTATATTAAAGTAATAGCAAAATTAAGTCAACAATATAATTGAAATCAATAATAACATTTAAAACGCAGGTATAAAACAGAAACAATTTCTGTACAGACTCGAGGTGAAACAGACGTTCATTCCATGTTATAGCAGCAGTAGATACAGCACAGGGTCCAGAACAATGACCACATGATGACCACCACGTGCAGATTCCTGTATGCTGACTGCTTGACATAAGACCGACGTAAACGCTTTGTAATTTTTTATCATTAACACCTGCTTTTAACTTCTTTTTTTTTTAAAGTGCTCCAAGGGACGTGACCGTGGAGTTTGGCACTGATGTCCAGAATCCATGCAGAGCCCCCGCCCGTCTTCACCTGGAACAAGGTGAGAGCAGCAGGCTGATGGGAACAGCGGCGTATGCAGTCGAACCCTGTTATCAGTATGTACATAGTTCCTGGAAAAGGTTCTGATAACGAATGTACCGGGTTCCTACTCTCTACGTGTTTTACGAGAAAGTAGCTATCACGCCCAGCCTGGTACTGTGACCGTAGCCATGTTTATTAACAAACGCTTTGTTTTCCTGGCTCTCCATTTCAAGGCGAGCTTTGTTCCCAACCAATGCAGCGTCTGAGCTCGGAAAAGCAACGACACACTGCAAAACTTTTGGTCGCCCACCTTCCACTGATGCTCTGGCAGAGCGTGAAGAAGAAAAAAGAAAAAAAAAACCTGTACGTTCGGAATTATTTTGGAATTAGGAATGACCGAAAGGAGCGCCCCCCACTGGGTGCTGAACGCCATTTCGGGCCGGTCAACCTGGAGCTGAAAGGCGCGGCGCTTCTCGGTTTATCGTCGTCGTCGGGCTGAGGTATATTAGCAGGCCAATCAGGAGCTAATCGATTGGCTCAATGGCTTAATTAAGCTAAGAGGAAGAAAGGTTAAAGGAGCTCATCAGTGGGAAGGCATTAACTGACTGGCTCGTTTAATCAGAACCTGCCTGCCCTCCGCGCCTCTCCGTGACCTCAAGAAGCCTTCAGGCCCCTCGACCCCATCCGGCCCGTGCCCCAGACCTCCCCCACCCTCCCAACCCCTCCACCCCCACTCCCATCCGGCCTGCCTGGACTGGAGCAGAAGAGACGAGGATGGCGAGGAGGTGGGGATACGCTCAGGAAGTACAAAGGAGGCTGGTATGCGAAGGGTTAATCCGCTCCGGAGGAACAAAAGGACACGGTTGAGACAAAGGTTGGCGGTGGGGGTGAGCGAGGGGGCGTGAACCGCCTTCGCCACACCATCTGGGGCTTTTGTTTTTTTGTTTTTTTTTTTGGGTTTTGGGCAGGGGGGTTGGAATCAGTCGGGAAAGTGGCAAGGGTCAGGCCGCTACTACGCAGGCCACCTTCTTAAAGCGAGCTGGAGGCTGATCCAGGTCTGGCTAAGGCTGGGTGATCACAGAGGGACGGGAGCTCAGAAAGAAACAAAGAAATGCAGAAGTATTTAAAAAATAAAAAAAACAACGCTGCTCTGTTTGATTACAAGGAAACAAATGCACATGAAAAACGTTGTGTCTCTTGTGTCGGTTTCATACAAAATCTACTGAGCTACATTAGTTCCATAAAAATATACATATATATATAAACACAAACAAAGTCAAAAGTCACAGGACACCCTTTCATTTCAGAGACCAAAGATAAAATGATATATCTGAATACCCCAGTAAGTAATGGATAAGGGGGTTATTATCTTTTAGGCCATGTCCAGAACATGGTTATCGTCTTAAAAGCCGCCATATTGGATCAAGGGTAAGTTTTTGAAGGTGAATCTGAAGGTGGTCATGTAGGATATCAAAGAAAATTTGAATTGTATCAGAAATCGTTTGTAATCATATAATCAGATTTGTAATATCTCTTTTGGGTCTAAAGTTATTAACACCAAGTTCACAACTTTCGATTTTCATCACAGGTAAGTCAAACTGGAATTGGAACTGGAATTCTGATGTCTGGGGAACCCTGGTGCCGTATCAAAGCAACAGATTTCAACAACCGACACCCAGAAAGATCCAAAAACTTCACACCATAACTCGTATCCAAATTCAGAGAAACCGGGACTGTGGACGACAAGAAACGTAGCGACTGAAGAACCTCAACAATGGATGAAGCAGCACGGGGGCGTGTCCTGAGACTTTTGACTCGTTC
>JAVSBV010000127.1:1615160-1631828 GCA_033117975.1 Parotocinclus spilosoma
GAGTCTGCATGTCCTCCCCGTGTCTGTGTGGGTTTACTCCGGGTACTCCGGTTTCCTCCCACAGTCCAAAGACATGCTGATTAAGCTAAACTGGCATTGACTTTAGTGTGATTGGTTAATAGATGCAACCTGTCCCTGAAATGGCCACTGATGCCGTTAAATTAAAAAAAAAATACAATCATAGTTTTGTTATCAAGCGTATAGTTGGGTTTTTTTTGGAGGATAAATCTGGCCCTAGGTCACTCTGATTGGCCAGGAGAATGACCAGACCCCAGTCCCTTTGGAAACTTGTGAACATATATGGAGCACCAGATAAGATGGTCAAACGGGTCGAACATGTTTTTTCTCTTTTTCCACGCAGTCCTTCACACTGTCAAGGAAGCGCATCATTCATTACACCAGCTACGACCAGCACAAGAGAGCCAACGCCGCCTTCTTGATTGGCGCCTACGCGGTGGGTCTCCCACGTTGTTGTGTTTCATGTTCTCGATCAGGAATACTTTGAAGGATTGTAGTAAACTCTGAATACTTGGCTGCAGGTTATCTACCTGAAGAGAACTCCAGAGGAAGTCTACAGCGCTCTGATATCTGGCACCAACGTGTCCTACCTTCCCTTTAGGTAAAGGCATCACCGCATTTCAGCATCTCGTATAAAAGTATGTAGACTCTAGGGCTGGCTTGATACCATTTTTTTTATGCCCGATACCGATACTGATACTGCAAACGTAAATATTTGGCGATACCGATATCACATCGATAATCACATTTTGCCACATATCGGGCCGATACCGATACAGAATATCGGATCGGTACAGCCCTAGTAGACACCCATTCTTTCTAGCAAAGCCATGGACTATAAATACATAAACTCAAGAAATCTGTACACAGACCTCAGTAGTGCCCCATCACACACACTGAAACCTTTCTGAGAGCCTTGCCAGACCTGCCCTGGTCACCTGTGGGTCCTGTGGGCCCACCAACGGCTCACGTGAACTTAAAACCCACTCTCTGAGATCCAGGCTGACCTCTGGGAGCAACATCAACTTCATGGATCGGTCTTAAAACACCAAGCATAATGGAAGTGTATTCTTTGTGTGAAGGATCTTGATTTGGTGGGCACCACAAAGCTATAGTGGGCTACCACGATGCCCAGTGGCAATGGGGGCAAAAAGTAATTTAGTAATGCTACAGCAAGCCAATGCTATTTTGGCCTGAAAGGAGATTTTTTTTAAATACTCTGTGACTTCCCTCCATTCATCGTTTACAGAGACGCCGCCTTTGGGAGCTGCACCTACAGTCTCAGCATCCTGGACTGTTTGCAAGGGATCCGTAACGTAAGTGTGTAACGGGGGCACCCCTGCACCGTAAGCCATTCTGACCCAGACCCCACCCCAAGGAGCACTGAGACTCAGGAACACACCCCGAGTCATACTGGAGAGATTAAAAAGTGATATACGGACCGGAAACCCGGCGTTCCAGTTACAGAGTAAGGTTTCTGGAAGTCTGTGTTCCTCAGTGTGGGGTCTGGATCTGTGACTGTGTGGCTAGAGCAGGTTTTTCTTGTTTTCTCGAGTATGAAACAACATGTGAAACCCGTAATAGATAGGCATGGCGATTTCAAAACAGATCGATCGACAGATTGAACGCAGAAACGTTCACTAGTCACAGCAGCATGAATATGATGTTTTAAAAAATATGGACATGTTAAGTCTCAGATTTGTAACAAGGTGTGGCCTGCTTTTTGTTCATAATCTGCTTTTTTAGAGGTTTAATTGTTGTGATTGAAAGTTATTTTAAACATTAAACGTGATGCCATTTTAGTCGAACCTGTGCCTTAACTGGTTTCCAGTGTATATTTGATTATTTCTAAAACGTATCGGCATGACCAGGTGGTACGTCAAACTAAAATGAAAGGTTCGTTTTTGTCTCCCCACCACCATAGGCTTTGCAGCACGGCTTCTTTGACTTTGAGACGTTTGACGTTGAAGAGTACGAGCATTACGAGGTGATGGTCGTATTGCATCATACTGTGTACTTGCTGTGCAAACAAATGTTTGTTTTTAAAAACTGTTGTTTCTAAAGCGTGTCGAAAACGGCGACTTTAACTGGATCGTCCCGGGGAAGCTGCTGGCCTTCAGTGGACCTCACCCCAAGAGTAAGATTGAAAACGGTGAGTGTTCTGGGTAAGCTGTAAACTATGTGGAATCCGGGGTTTCCGACTGGTCAGCCCATGCTTCTGTAGGTCGGTCTACGGGCCTCAGGACGGGCACTAAATCGATCACCCTTTTATAATCCCAAGGTTACCCCGTCCATGCCCCGGAGGCTTACTTCCCGTACTTCCGGCAGCACGACGTCAGCGACGTGGTGAGACTGAACAGGAAAATGTACGATGGCCGCCGCTTCACAGACGCTGGCTTTGCGCATCACGACCTGTTCTTTATGGACGGCAGCACGCCCAGCGACATCATCGTCCGGCGCTTCCTGCACATCTGCGAAACGGCCGAGGGCGCCGTCGCCGTCCACTGCAAAGGTCCGCCGCCGATAACTAAGACAGAGCCATCGGGGGGGGGGGGGGATGTCAATCAAAGCCCGCCCTCATTCCCTGACCTCACGTGTTCCTCTTGCTTCACAGCGGGTCTGGGCAGGACCGGAACTCTGATCGGCTGCTACCTCATGAAGCATTATCGCTTCACAGCTGCAGAGGCCATCGCCTGGATGCGCGTCTGCAGACCCGGTTCTGTCATCGGACCCCAGCAGAACTTTCTGGAAGAGTGAGTACGGATATTCCAAAGCAGAGCGTAGTCGTGTCTCCTAGCAGGCAGGGCGGTGTAGTTTGGGGTAAATTTGCGTCGTGACCCGGGTCCCACTTACACTCACACCCACACTCAAACTTACACTAGGACTAGGACTCACAGGCCGGACACTCCAGACAGGACTAGGGCTGCGTCCGAAATCGAATACCTTGACTCTGCTCGACCGTTAAAGCAGTACGCTCTTTAAGTACGCGAGTATGCAGTATACGCAGAACCTCGGACGCGCTACGCCCGCCATCTTACCAATGTCATGTGACGCATGACGTCACACCACCAACAAAAAAATCGTCTCCATTCATTTCATTAAAAGCCCAATTCGCCAACATTTTATCATTATTTGAAAATATTTATCAATGAAAAAATATTTTCAATTAAAACATTTTTTTTTATAGTTCATCAGAAATTTGTAAACCGTCACCTCAGCGCTGTGCGCTATTTTACTCCATCAGCACCGAACGCCTTCGCTGCTCGAGTTGAATCATGGGACAGGATAGTGTGCTTACTTGCCGATTTTCGCATACTGTTTCAAGCATACTTTGTATTCGGACACAACTACATGCTCTCGCCTACTGCTTTCGCGTACTGTATAGTATGTAAGTGTGCGATTTCGGACGCAGCCTAGGACTCGTGACTGGGACTCCACTGGAACTTACAAACTAGACGTATTTTAGATTCGGATGTGAACGGGGTGATTAAATATCGGGGGGGTTATTAGGTGTAGTGTCTAATCTTGGTGACCGGTTAGTATCCCGTTTGAGCAGGGTAATGAAATCTCACATTTTCTTTTTCGTTTCTCAACATCTTCAAGATTGGCACGCCAGTGTCTGGAGACTGAACTTCATGCACTGGAGGATCGACTCCCGAGCTTTATATTAAGTCATTTAATACTATTTATAAATAAATATTCATAAATAAATAATCATTAGTACAATCCGGTATTACTGTCTTTCTGACATTTTATGACCTATTTTAACAAGATTAATTCATGAATTTATTTATTTATACTGCATGATAAGCTAAAAATGCCTGCAAACTTTAAACGGTCAAAATGACTACGGTGGCCGTTCTAGTAGTTCTGGAATCCTGGCCGTTCCACTGTTAAAATGTTACATTTAATCAGATTAAACTTTTGATCTGTGATTTGTGTTCTATTCTGAATAAAATAGTAGATGTTGGCACCTCCACATCATTGCATTCAGTTTCTATTCACAATTTGTTTAGTGTCCCAACTTTTTTGGAATCCGGTTTGTACTACAAATTGTATATTCTGTATTTTACGTTAAACTGATTACATGGACCTTGTTTAAAAACAAGGAGGTGGTCATAATGGTATAACAGTGTATATGGGCTTTATTGCAGGGTTTTTAGTCTCGTTTTCATCAGACCAGGGAATCTTGTTTTTCACAGCTAAGAGTTATTTTGGCATTTTTTTGCAAACACATGGGCTTTATGTAAAATTTGTTCTTATTGCATTTTTATGCAACACCTTCTAAGCTTCATACACAAGTACCTGAGTATATGGTGTGATTCTGGGAAGGACTATAGAGAATGGGCTTCCCTTACAGTTTTTGTATATCTAATCCATATTTATTCATTCAATTAGCACACAGAGTTTCGGTAGGGTACGTTTGGGGGACACGCTGATCTGGGAAGCAATGTACATGCTCTGCACCCTGTTGCCAAAGAAGCTGTTACAAAGGCTTTTTGTTTGTCTGTTTTATTTGCTTATTTTTTGGGGGCCAGGATATGTGTGCCCCACAACGTAAAGTAACGTTGTTAGTTTTCCTCATAGCATTCCTGTTTTAACAGTGTAGTGTGTTTTCTCCTTGCCAAAATGATTTTTTTTTTTCAATTTTTACATGCACAACTTTGTTAAACTGTTTCAAAATAAACCACTGCCACATATTATGTCTAAAGGATTTTAGTATTTCACTAAAAGCTAGTGGACTTTTACACATCTGCATAGCACAGTACAGACACGAAGTACAACACAACATGCAGTAAAGCTGCACCTCACTGGTGGATTCAAAAAGAAAAGGAAATGTCAGTGGGTGGAGCCAGGCCTGTAGTGACAGGTTTCTGAAAAGGTGTGATAATGAAGCACACAAGCAGTCTTGGTAAACATATGTACTGGGGACTTTCCATTGAAATTATGATTACTGTAGCTTATTAATAAAACATGTATGCCTAATAGTAACATAGTAACCTCAGTAGATTTCTTCTTTTTTAAAAGAAAGTTGAAGATTAGTACAAAAATATATATAAATTATTGGTGGAAGCAGTGCAATCTCTTCACAAGGCAGAAAATGATAGATCTAACTGACTGCAGCTCCCAAACACACAGACACGCACACACAAACACAGACAGACAGACAGACAGACAGACAGACAACAGTGACTGCAGTGAAATTACAGGTTAGTGAAATCACATGGTGGAGGACAGGTTAAGCAAGTTTGTTCTCATGATCTGAATCGCTTGCTAAGAAGGTTCAACTGTGAAGCCGTGTAAACAAAGATCACAACAGACTGGAATGACACTGTGGTAACTGAAAGAACAAAGAATTGGAGGGGAGGGTAACTAACAAGGCAGAGAGTAAGCAAAAGAGTAGGAGGGAAAACAGCTAAGGGACATGAGAGAACCAGAAAGTCCACATTTTGTGGCCTATGGTCATAGCGCTCTCAAGAGATCAGTTATCACACAAACAGAAAATATAGGCAAATGCACGTCATGTATTTGCATAGCCACACACATTTAAGCACCCACACATACTACATACTGTACTTACATCTGACCAACCCCCCCCCCAAAAATAAAATTAAACATTATTCAAATTCTCTGACGTTTCCATTTATTGAATAGTTGTTTACATTCAAGTACAGTGTAGCACAGTGACCCTATTATTCTCTTATACCTGCTTAACCAGACCTTGTTCATCTTAAAGGATCTGCACTGTTGACTTAAAGCAAATGAACCTGCTCGACTGGCCACTCCTAAGCCAGACCTCATTGAACAGGACTACTACAGTATCTTGCAACAGGCATGAAGTATATCACAAGTAAAATAGTAACAGAACACATATCAGTGGTCAAGCAGATTCTTAAGTCAGCTATGCAATATTCGCATCACATAACCTGAAAAACAAGTCTAAAGCTGGGCTGTGATAGTGCCAGTGTATCATGTTACTAGCGACAGAGAGCTTACTGAAGCGTAAGGAAATGCTGGAGGGCTGTTGGATATTGTATCTGAATACAGGCGACCTATTGAGAGAATAAAACTGTCTGGAAAATCCCTACTGAATGCATGAATGGTTGGTATAGACACCACAAAATCATCTTAGGCAGGAACAAACTGCTGCAGGTGGAAGAGTAAATATACACTAGGGTGCCACTCTGGCTTAAATCATAATGCTTTACATCACAAGACGGTTCTACTTTTCAACTTCACTTTTTGATGGCAGTCCTTCAGGCATGTAATTCAAAACAAAAATGTTCTTGTTCCGTTCAAAATGTATGTAGTGAAAACGCAGGGCTAATCAAATCGGTTAGATTTGCAGTAGTTTCTATGCAGCTGCTTTCAAGTGGAGGTGTTTATATGTATTTCACACACTCTTATTCAGTTAACGCAATCTTACCATGCAAGCAACTGAGGGTTATGGGCCTTGCTCAGGACCCAACAGCGGTAGCTTTGCAGAGGTGGGGTTTGAACCCTGGACCTTCTGGTTCATAGTCCAGGACATTAACAGCAAAGCTACCGCATTTATGAAAAGCAAAACTGAACAGATGTGCCTGAACAAGACACACCTGCTTAATGAAGCTCTCTAGCTGTCTCTAGAATTCAAGGATTTATTAGGCTATTTAAAAACATTTCAGGAATGGAAGGAACAGAGGTGTATATCAGATCTACAGCAGAAAGAGGAGAGAAGGTCTACCTCCAACAAACTGCCTGCACTCTATTTATACATTTACTAATATAAAAGGGAATTTTTTCATCATGATTTTGAAAGGTTTTCAGTATAGCTTTTTGCTATAAATTAAGCAATTCAGGTTGAGAAAGCAGAAAGAGTAGGGATAATGCCAGTACAGACTAAACCCAACATCAAACTACAGTGTTTAATAAGATACTAAGTAAGGTCATAGCACTCAATCTCTACCAACTAAACCAGTGGGTTTCAGTGAGGACAAGGTGCTAGATACATTCACATTGTACCAACTAGGAAGCCTGTAAAACCTTAGCTTTGCATGTTTGACTCTGTCCTTATAGATTCATGCTATGTAAACTTACAGGTCTTACACTCAGCATTACGGGCTTCCAGGGATTTAGATTACTGGAATAAGTGTAATATATTCCCACAGATAAGCCACATACTCACTTAACCTGTTAAGAGACTGTCAATCTGGTTCAGTTTTTCCAATTCCCTTCTCTTTTCGATCCTCAGTTACATCTCAATTGTGTGAGTGTTCATTGCATAGCAACAAACATGCTTTAGTGCAAAGCAAATAACATGAGACACACCATAATCAGTACCTGTGGGTTGTCATGTTTCCTGTGGTATCAAATGACATTCAACAGAATTTAGACAGAAACTACCAGTAACCTTTTATACCAGATTATATAATTAAAAAGAAGGATGGTTTAAACATATTATTGCTAGTATATACCATATTTCACTGGAGAACTAAATGAAAATTGCATTAGACATTTAAAAATGACAAGAGTTACCAGTTTAAAGTGCAGTACTGTTTGTGTACTGATATACTGTTTTGTGTTTGGATAAACCAATATCATACTTATTTTGTAAACAACCTGAGAATATTTGTATGTAAAATAAACCAGTTTATACATATATAAAACTGGACACAGCCGTACCACATTGGTCATAAGCATGAAAAAAACGACGAATATGTGCATTATGTCCAGCAGCCCAGTGCATTGCAATCTCAAACAAAACTAAACACAAATATCATTGCTCTCATTCAATTAACTACCAGACTTTTATCACATAGCTTACAGAACATTTCCTCCATTACTTGATGCATGCTAAGGTTACTGCAAATATCCTAAACCTTTTTCAGACTGAGTATAAAAGTTTTATAAATAAAATGTATCATTAATTTATTAAAATTCTTTAATGTATAGCATTATTTGAATACCCCTCTAGAACAATGATTTATGGTCTTAAACAAATTTCCAACGTTAACTTGCATAATAATAAAACAGAGTATATATCAAGTTAAAGGCCTTAATATGTGCTATGTATTTCTGTGGACATTTAGTACAACACTGCAGCTTAAATGGAATAGGAAAAGTAAGAGGTTAAAAAGTTTCATACTTTGGCTCTGTGTGTGAAGGTACAAGTGTGCTTGTCAGAGCGGAGGCCAAGCCTGTCTAAACGTGTGTATGAACTAGGATATTTACACCGGATTGGTCCATAACAACTGAAGGTTTCACTTAAACGGACAAGCACACTTGCACATAGACTCTAGTAGTACAACACTACTACTCATTATCAAACTCCCTTGTGAGGCAGAAGACTCAGATACAAAGGAGACACTGGACAACTTTCTTTAGAAAAAAATCCACAAACATCGCCATACTATAACAATAAGAAAATAAATTGTGCTAAAAATACTCAGTGGGTTCAATTACCAAATTCCAGCTCAGGTGTATAACAGTCAGTCAAAGGCATTTGAAATACCCATACAGTACAAACTTCTCTGCGGTAGAAGCCAAGGGGCACAGTAACAACTTCTGTCCAGATTGTTGTAATTCCAATAGCAAAAACAATACAAAACAAAACAAAACTTGTAATCATTTTCTTTTCATAATATTTGTTGAAAATTGCCCTATGAATTTTTGACATACATAAAAAAAAAAACTTGGAAGGAAAAAACAGAAATGACCTGCAGGTATAATGCCTCTGAGCTCTGATGTCTTTGGTGTTATTTTGTTTTCCATAGCTTCCTCAATGTACCAGGGTGCACGATGTTGACTTTTTGTTACTTTTAAGGCTTGGGGTGACTGTGAAGAATACCCAGAATTATTACTGATTATATGTCATGGCAGCCAATTGCATCTTTGGGCAGCATCTCAGATTTCCTCTTTGTCCCCTAGTGGACAAAATGCCCAGGTCGGACTAGAAAAAGGAAGAGCGGGGTTATCCTGATCCACCAGACAGAAACTGCAGGGGGATGGGAATTATTATATAGGATCACAATAGCGGTGATGAGATAGCACGGGAGAGAAAGGGCCAGCCCTGAAGGTATCTTTCAATCATGAGGACAGTTGCCAGCTGCCCTGGTGGAAGCATCTTGTAGGTAAAAGCAAAGACAAAAAGGCTGTAGATTTGGTCTTGCTGGTTCTAAAAACAAAGAAAAAATGTCATGTTTAGACTATTTACAAAGCAAATACTTGCAAGCCAGAAATTCTTACAACAATGAAAAAACACAGGGACATACTATATACACCTGCTTACAAAAATTAGGGGATATTTCAAAATGAATATGAAGAGGATCCCACAAGAAATGCTGGACAATCCGATCCTGTCCATGTCCCATCAATATCAGTAAGTTTTGGTAGTCTTGGGTGACCTTACACCCTACTGAACTGTCAACGTGTGGCACTCTTGTTCTTCAGTGCACCCCCATGAGTATCACTTGCTACTCAATCATGATAATTATGTTTCCATCTCATTTTCATAATCAAACAACTTTCTGCCACTTTTAATTTGCTTTTCTGATTATCCTGTTTTATGAAATAAAATCATATGCTTCTTTTAAAATCACTTTATATTCATTTTAAAATGTTTTCATTTTTGTAAGCAGAATACTAGAAACATTCAAGAAAGTAGGCCACTTGCCAGCTCTTGTACAGATCCGTTTAAAAGAACCTAGCACATATCTAAGATTCCTAGTAACACTGGAGCAGACTTAATGACAGTGGTCTCATTCCCATTTAAAATTAACATTGAATAGTTAAGATACCCTGTTAAGATACACTGTTCACAAAACTTAGGGGATATTTCAAAAGAAATATAATTTTTGGACAGATAAATATGATTAAGATGAATACCCTGCCTAAATTCCTATATGTTTGCCAGAGTCTGCCAATTTTTCCAAATAAGACATTCTTTATTAAATTGAAATTGAATTCATATGGAGTAATAAAACACGGAGGATAAAGAGAAGCATGCTGCAGAATTTTCATATGACAGGAGGGCTAGCACTTCAAAATTTCATGTTTTACTTTTTGTAGCAACTGAAACTTCATCCGTAGCTTCTTGCTGTGTATAGAATTCTGATTCACATAGCCTCTCCCTAGCCTGACCCTCAACCCAGTAGTAATACATTTAATTAAAATTTGGAATCAGTTAAGAAGATTCTTTTTCCTTAAAGAATTGTCAGAAACGGCACCAATTGTAGGAAATCATATGTTTACCCCATCAATGGTGGACGACGCTTTTAATAATTGGTCTAAAAGAGGTGTGACTTTACTGTCTGACCACCACACAGGGGGTATCTTCATCATGTAACCAGCAAAATCTGTTTAGTCATTTGGTAGTGCAGAGAATTAAGTTGCAGCACTACATAGGTATGGAGTGACATGAACTCCAAACTACAACCACACCCTTACTAAAGGGAGGTAAGATTGACTGAAGATGAAAAATATAAATACATTTAAAATTATTTAGAGAAAGAATTAGATACAAATAAGAATATAATATAAAAATAGGAAAGTCAAATAAACAAACTATTTATTAAAAATTACAGCTTCTGGTCCTTAAGCAGGTGGATATTAATAGATTGCCGTGAAACAGTGTGGCAGGACTACAATAATGTAACTTACATCAGCATCTTGATCACTGTCTGCATTTCATCATTCAATATTTCCATTTGTCAGTCCATGGACTCACAAAATATTACATTTTTTAAAAGTAGGTCTATAAATCATGTTATAGCCAATATGTAATGGGTTTGGTGAAATGACATAGCATAAACAATGCTGTATATTTCTATTATATTACAGGTATGCTGCATTCCTGTCTGTGTGCAAGACTACTTTAGGGTGTGTTTTAAATAGTTTTGTACTATTTTATTAATTTCATTAACAAAAGCGGTTGGTGCTTGGGTGGTGCAGCGGTCTAAGAAAGGAAAGCGGTCTGTTTCAGGAAAACAACCTTTCCATTGAGATACTGATTACTGCAGCTAATTAATGCCACATCTGGCTGGCCCGCAACTCTGTGTGGATTAGGCGGAAGATGGACATTTAGATGTATGGCTAGCCAAACTAAAACAGTTTCAAATAAACTCATGTTACTAAAAAATCAAGTAATTCAAACAGACAAAACATTTTTGCCTTTGGCTTTGTTCCATCCAAAATACGTAGTTGCAACACAAACAGGACAAATTATGGTGATTTACAGTCCTGTACAGTTGAGTCATACTTCTGTCAGTGTTAGACTGGGTGTCACAACACCTGTGTCACACAGCATTCTTTTTGTCTTTTCATTTACACACTTATGTGACAGTGCTGTGTCCAAGTATTTCACACTGAAAATATGACATTGTTGTACAATGATTTAAAAAGGAAAATAGTAGTAGCTACAATTCCAGACTATTCTACCACAAGTCTGCTGTTGCCAATACAACTTCATGATCTGTCTACTTTACAAATATTATACACCTTCTAATGAAACAGTACGCAGAGTCTTGCTTCGTATTTAATCAGGGCAAAAAAAGGGTGTGAAATGGCTACGTTGCAGCCTAGCAGCTAGACTAGCAGGAAGTATTGCACAAGACTGAGACAACAAGTTGTTTAAACATACCCTTGAAAAAAAATGAACTCATGTCAGTTAACCAAAATACATTACTTGCCACTGTGGTTGTAATAATAGCACTGGTCCAGTTTTTTTTATTTTTATAGAAAGGATGACCTTACCTGCTTTCTTCTCCCTGAGATTTTCTTTTAATATGGAGATGGAACACTGAAAAACAGAAAAAGGATGCACTTTTAGATGCAAAGCACAAACTTTTGACAATAGAATTACTACTACATTATTATATTTAATATTTATATTTCTTGCTACATTCATATCTACAAAATATATGTTTAATATAAATGCAAGACAGTGTTGTTTGGCTTAATCCCGGATGTTAGATATGCTGCACACCTGATAACAGTAACAAATACAGTCAGTGTGCAGGTGGATCCAGACTTACTGGCATAATTATAGGCAACCTTGATAAACATGAGTAAATCAGGTTAAAAAATGTTTTTGTTTTACATTTAGATTTAGCAGATGATCACTACGTAGACAATTTAATATTGATATAATCTGACAACCTATAATGTAAGCAAATGTGGGTGAAGGACCTTGCTTCCTCACTTCTCTGGACCTTCAGGTTCATAGTTAAATACCTTAACCACTGCACCACTAAATCCACTGCATTATTTTCATTCAATATATTTTATAGCTGGGCCTTTCGAATAAGCAGATAGATAAAAAAATCTATAGGCAGACTGTTAGATCACTTTATTGACTTTAAAAACATCTGGAGGACATGCGAGCCAAAAAGCCTTTCCTTTTATCTAACCTGTAGCTGAAAAATATAACATTTAGGTTCAATGATCAAACACATATTTTTGGCAAAAACACTGTGAAGATAATCTAATCTCCAGTGAGAAGTATGATGGTAGAGCTGTGATGTCATAGCGCTGCATTTCCTTCAAAAAATCTTGTAATCTATTTAGGATGATTAGACATACCAGGATATTTATTTATATCAAGTTTTTGACATGGTAATGACAGTATCCTAACCTAAATCCAATCTCCTTAAAAAAATCCTTATTTTATATTCTCCAGTCTCATAAAAAAAATTACTTAAGAAAACTAAACACACAGCTAAACAAAGTAGTAAAATGATATATATTTTTAAAATATAACCTTACAGCAATGTTTTATCATGCATTTAGTCAGATCAAGCAAATTACCCTCAAGTCTTTTTTCATTAATGTTTAATATATTTTTACTGAGTGTCAATAATTTCAGAACTAATTTTACACATTAAACTGCACTACTACACAACTTTTACTACACTGCAACTTTACAGGTGAGACAGAGAGAGACGTGGTGGATAGCTAGAGAGAAACTTAAACTTGTATGGACATGACTGACATTCCAACCGTATTCTTGCTTTGACACCATTCCTTCCCCCACCTTCCTAGCTTCAGTGCACCCCCCCTCCATTTTTAACAGGAAAATAGCTCCAGAAAATACCTCAACCTGCACTTTGTAATCGTTTGTGTTGTCTTACAGTCATAACCTAAAGGACATCTACCAATAAGTCAATAATTTTATAATAAACAATTTTATATGCACTCAGTAGCGTACAGAAGAAGGTATGGTATGGTAAGGTATGGGGTGACAAACTACAACTCCAACCACACCCTGACAAAAGGGAGGGTAGACTGACTGAAACGAAGCAGACCAAGGAAAATAAGTTGGTCTACATGAAGTATACAAACATAAAAGTAAAACAAAAAAGGCAACACAGAAATGAACCCCTTTTTTTTAACTTGATGTAAGACAGCATGTAATAAATATTAAATAGATGGATTTAAAATCCTACAAAGAAATAAAGACATTTAATGAAAAAGTTAAAGTAAAGTATAGTAAAGTTAAAGTAAAAAAAAACAAAAAAAACCCCAGAAAGATAGCAGGTGGATATTGACAGAAGCTTGATCACTATGCGCATCTCATTATTAAAACTAATACTGAAATGTGTCAGTCTATGGATTTCAAGCAGGCTGATCAGTCTGGTAATATGCATTTAATGCTGGTAGCTGTGCCTCCACTTTTATTTTGATATATATTGTTGTTTAGCTCTACAAAAATATTTACTAAAACACAAATACTATAACTACATTTATTATTATGACACTAGGGCTTAACATAATAATTGCAATGCAATTAGACTAAAGGTAATGAAGATTCAGACATGTGCACTAGTGTCAGTGAAACAACTATCTACCGCTGTTGTTAGTTACTAAGCTGGAGCTACATCTAACGTATGGTGTTTTACTTATATCTGTGTTACAAGGCTTGTAAGCTAAAAAGACATTTGTATACAACAATAACAATTGTTAATAAGACGAAAAATTGTAATATGAAAACAAGATGGAACCCAGCTAGCATAGAAAATCTTATGTTTAGGAGAACAACAGAATATACTTTAAATATTATTGAATTTGATGTCTTCCTCTTTGAACTTCCATTGCACACAATGCCCAATAAGCCCAAGAGACACCCAAGGTGAAGTAAGTAATTAAATTAAAGTTAAGTAAAATAATTGTCATGTATGAGAATGGTAATAAATAGTATGCAGAGCACAGAAATATTATGTTAAACAGTCTATCCAAGTCATGTCTGTCTTTAAAGACAATACTAGTCCACCAAAAAAAAGGAATACATTATTTAAAGGCTATTCTAATGACCTGTTACTAAAGCAGAAAGATGAGTGTTGGAATCTATTGCATGTATCTATTACAGTTACACAAGGTAAACATAAGGGAACAAGCAAAAAACAGGTGTATACACACTAAGGGAAGACTTTGCTATGTGAAAAGAAACTCTATACTACAGTAAAGTTTGTTAAAAGGAGGAAATGAATTGTATTTATATTATCGAAGATTTTCTGTGCAGGGGAAATCAACTGTAGTTATAAAAGAGGAGATAGAAAAGGATCTACAGGGTGAGAAAAAGCTTACTCTCCAGTCTTTTTTTTCCTACAGCAGATAACTCCGATGATAATTGCCAAAATCAGTAATACAGCTATTATGATTCCAGCAATGGCTCCATCAGACAACTTGTCATTCAACTCTCCCACTCCTGCAAAACACGACAAGGCATTTAAGACGTTACTTGCACAAGGCAAATCTGATAAAATGGAGATTTTTAAATGCATGATTCGAAAAAGACAAAATTGAAATTGTTAAGAAATTGTGGTGGTTTTTGGTAGGACCCAAGGAAGCAGGATGGACGAAATCCCACAACGTATAATAATAATGGATAAATAATATAAAAAACGGGGATTAAGAGCAGAGAGAAAGGCTCCTTAACACAAAAAATCAAAAGGATGAAATAACGCGCCGCTTGTGTTGCGTCCTGACTGGGAGCAACGTGGGAACTGATCGTGAGAGGGCGCCGAAGCGCCAACGGGGCAAGCATGCAGAGAGCACCATTTGGGACGTCTCCCAAGTGGCGAGGCACAGAGGGAGACCGAACGCCAGAGGGCAAGTGTGAGCTCGAACGCGCATGTAGCGTAGCCGGGTGGCCACTGTAGTGTCTCATGTCTCATTTCGACAGGGCAGCCAACTAGAGCGAGCATGACTCGGACGCACGTGTGGCGTGAGTAAGCCAAGCCGGGGCGCGTCCCATTCAGGAGGAGCAGTTGGCTGGAGTGAGGCTCGTTGGGTGCCGACGACGGAGAAATGTGAACTCAGGCGTGCGAGGAGCACACTAGCACGGGACGGGAGACCCTCAAAGTGAGCCTAAAAATAATAAATACCTCGATGGTTCCCCCCGTGTGCGTCCATCGGCACTAAAAGCCTCCAGAACTTAACCACTATCCCTAAAGGTGTGCGTAAGGGCGCGAGTGCGCGGATGGTCGGGCGCGCGTACCGAATGGTGACGACTTGGCTGCGAACAGCGCTAAAACCCACACCTAAATAGCAAGAGAAGCAGCTGTTCGAAATCAGGTCGTAAATTGGATACCTGATATAAGCCGCCTCACCGATAGCTCTGTGATGGCGACCGGCGAGGATGCCGAAAGGTAGGAACCCTAACAGAAATATTCAGTCGGATAAATAATTACTGGCACCCTTGGTAGAAATGGGCAAAGCAATTGAATGCTTTGAATTCTTTTCCTGCTGGAGGTCCAAACCATGACTTTAACATCCATAATGGAGCTCAGTCAAAGCCCAGAAAAACAAATCTAATGGCAGAACTGACTGTTCCATTAGTGTCTTGTGAACACCTAGTTTACATTTGTAATATAAAGAAACACCTGTTACTGTTAGGGTTCCTACCTTGTGTTTGGCCATCCTCGCCGGTCGCCATTACAGAGCCATCGGCAGGGTGACCTTATATCCATTATCTTAATTATGTCGTGATCCCAAACAGCTGCTTCACGTCCTATAAAGGCGTGGCATGAAACGGGGTTCCATCGCCGTTCGGTTCGTGCGTCTGACCACCGGCGCCCTTGCGCCCTTCCGCATTCCCTAGAGATAGTGGTAAAATTTCGGGGGCTTTTAGTGCCGAAGGACTGGTATGGGCGGGTAACCCCAGAGGTATTTAGTTTGTTAGGGGCACTTTGGGGTTTTTTTCCGTTTCATAATCGTGTGCACCTCGCACGCTTTGAGATCGCGCTCTTCAGTTGTCGGCACCTACCTAGCCTCACTCCAGCCGGGTGTTCATCCTGAATAGGACCCTCCCCGGTTTGGCTACTTAGTTTCTGAGCTCACGCTCGCTCTCTGGCGCTTTGACGCTCCTCGCAATCTATTCTCATTCGTGCTCCTCGCGTACCCGAGTTCATTTTCGTGTTCTGGCGCTTCTTGCCTTTTGTGTGTTATTCACACTCGCGCTACAAGCACGCCCCGAGCTTATATGCTCGCCTTTTTGCGCTTTGGCCACTTCGCGATTTCTTTGCCCCCTCACACTGCGCGCGCGTTAGCGCTCACGCTCGCCTTCTGGCGCTTCGGGGTCCTTTCCGGACTCTTCGCGTCTGTGTTTAGTCGGCTGCAGTCACCCGGTAAACACGCACTCTGTAAGACGTGTACCGGTCTGGCTTTTCTTCTGAT
>JAVSBV010000127.1:1631928-1642587 GCA_033117975.1 Parotocinclus spilosoma
AGCGACACGCACAAGGTTAGATCCATACACAAGTTCATTCCAAGACCAGTCATACATACACAAGTCAATGACAATTTTAGAGACACCAATTCACCTAATACACATGTCTTTGGACTGTGGGAGGAAACCGGAGTACCCGGAGTAAACCCACTCACACAGAAAGGACCCAGGTCGCTCCACCCGGGACCTTCCTGTTGTGAGGCAAGCGGCCCTACCCACCGAGCCACCGTACTGGCCCCACTGCAACAACAAACTGCATCCAAGTTCATGTCTGATATCCTGCAATGGTCTGGCCCCTTAGCCAGTGTATATTCCTGACTTGTGTTCACCGTTTCTGCCATAGACACCAGAGTAAACCCAAACAGACACGAGATGCACTGTGTAGGTCCTACAAATCCACTGTGTTACATGCTAATTAGGCAGAATTTGTAGTTTATAGTAAACCGTGTGTGTACCTGTGCAGTCATTCCACACCAGAAGTTGGAGTAGAGCGTTCTGGATTCCAGCATGGGAGCCACCAGTGTGCGATTCTCTGCTATCAAATGGTTCAGTACATTCGGGTTTGTCAGCAAATTATCAACGTCTGCAAACTAAAGGGACAACATGAACATGGCACGAGACATTCAGCTGAAAACACAAAGCGTGCAGAATGTGTTCACCTTCTAAGATCGTCCACTAGTGCTTTGTAACGGCTAGCAAATGACTAGCAAAATGAACATGAAATTGAAACGAGAATGCACAAACATTCGCTTGAGAAGCATATATTACTCACAAAGATGTAATCAGCCCACTGAGCCCGGGCCGATCGGAGTGCAGCCTGTCTCAGCTTCATCACATGACCGAACCTCGAGTCTGGCCAGTGCTTGGGACCCAGTTCATCCATGTAGGAACT
This sequence comes from Parotocinclus spilosoma, assembly GCA_033117975.1. Taxonomy (NCBI): domain Eukaryota; kingdom Metazoa; phylum Chordata; class Actinopteri; order Siluriformes; family Loricariidae; genus Parotocinclus; species Parotocinclus spilosoma. Next base: position 1,632,821 of record JAVSBV010000127.1, read on the forward strand.
ACAATAATAAGAATAATTAACAATGTAGTGGAGCAGTGATAACAATCAACGTCTTAACCAGAAGGATTTTAGTCACTGATAAAATAACCCTTAAGCTTAGCCAATCACCGTTCATTTGTTTGGCAAAAATGGTGAAATAACGGACGTGGAGGACGAAGAGGGTCAAGAGTTGTGTCGGTTTTATTGTTAAAATGTTGTATTGCTGTCTCAAATGTTTATTTAATGTGTCAGGTTGTCTGAGGTTGGTTGAGCACTGGATGTTTTTTTACTTATGCACCATTTAACTTCCATCCAATCAACGTCTGTTCCCTTAACAGCTAAGGTCTTAAGAGCTAAATCTGGAACCAAAAATCTGTCTTATAGTCGTCAAATTTACGTCTGAATGACAGAAAACTACAGCGATCGAACAGGCATGAAACAACATGGTATCCTTTTACTATTTAAATTATTGCTCCAGTTTGATTAAATAGTAAAAATTTACCGGATTTACCGCAGCGACTGAGGTTTTGTTGCCATAAAGTTGAACACCGAACTGAACACCGTCGTTTGTGAGCTGCCTTAATGGTTTTGAAACCAAAATAGACAATAATGGAGATTTTCTATTTATTTTAGACTTAAAATTTCCATAAACTTCCAAAATCCCCTTTTTTTTCAGAGCCAAAATGAGGTTTTAAATAATTTAAATAGGAAATTTATCATTAAGGAGCTTTATGCAACACCTTTAAGGAATTACACGATGATTTCCCGTAACACACTTAACTGTGAGAGATGTTTGAAGGCATTCCTAATGGAATATTTTTTAAAAGTGCTTTATCTAAACGGGCAAATATTTAATAAATGACGCGGGCCAACGTCAACCCCCTACCTCTTCTGTTCCCCCATGGCCCTGAACTTCACCGAGTGGTAGAGTCCCTCCACTGCAGACAGCCACTCCTGCATCATGGACGTTGTGTTATCGAAACTGTGATCTGCCGCAGCCCTGTAACAGGGAATAACAGTGAGTAATAAGAGTGTAATTAGCAGGTCTGAACAGCACGGAAATATTTTTTCAATTTAATGCCGATACACGGCATTCTAGCTAGTAATAGGGCTGTGGTAGCCTAGTGGTTAAGGTACTGGACTCTGGACCAGAAAATCCGGGGTTCGAATCCCACCTCTGCCAAGCTACCCCAGTTGGGCCCCTCAGCAAGGCCCTTAACCCACATTGAATAGCTTGGATTGTAAGACTGTATAAGTTGTAAGTCGCTCTGGATAAAGGCGTCTGCCAAATGCTGGAAATGTAAATGTAGTAATACAGGCTAAACGCTTTGGACTGTCTCCGATAGCTAGCGGCTAGCTTAATTTACATTAAGGATACACAGTGCTGAACCTGAAAACAGTGCTTTAAAGTGGTGGCTGATAACACTTTCAGCTTTCTGTAAAACCTGCCAGCTCTCTGAACTGATCGAATGTATTTTCCTACATGCTAGGATACTAGCTAGCCAGCTATGCCAGTAACAGCTTTTTTTTCTAATATTAGCCAACTCAGGTGAAGTTCAAGTTGTGCTAAAATAGGCCAAGTGTTAAGTGTGAGACCAATTATTTAAAGTAATGGTTCCTAATGTCAGTAAATAGTAGTAATTGGTATCACTAGCTCATTATTATTTAGCTGGAATTAAGCTTCTGCTTACGTATACACTGAGATTTGTGGAAATGATTGGCTTCTGCCTAATGCTTAGTGAAAGAAATGTTAAAGAAAGCATGGTGTGATGGCTCCCCTGGCTCCAACCCTACTGAAAACAAAAAAAACAGACCAGTGTTTTCAAAATGTTTTTGCTGGGGATGCTCGTGACCAGCACATCCTGGTCTTTGCTGGTTCTTGGATGGTTGTGATCAGTGCCTGCTGGTCTTTTCTTGGTATGCTGGTTGAACAACAAAACCAGCAAGATCATACTGGGCAACCAGCTTTGACCGGAAAGGTTAGGCCAGACTTTTTTAATTGTTTGTTCCTCGGATGTCCCTACTTGAGAATCTACTGAGGAGGGGAAAAAAAAAAGCTTTATTTTTCAGCACTTTTCAATTTCTCGAGAACTATGTGGAATCAATACAAGGAAGGAGGAAGAAATAAAAAAAATTTTTAAATTTAAAAATCAAACTTATTTAACCTACAGTTAAATTAAAGGGAATCTGGAAAAAAATTTAATGAACAGAAGAAAACCGTTGGCTTTTTAAGTTTTTTATTTAACATTTTTTATTTCAACCATTGGTGCTGCGGCAGATCCGAGAAATATATTTAAAAAATTATTTTTTTTTACGTTTTATTCTTTAAATATGATTGTCGGCGGATCTGCGAAACAAGCAATTAAAAAAAGTCTGGCCTTATGCTGGTCAACCAGCAAAAACAGCCCCGCTCCAGCTTAAACCAGCATGGATCTGATGCTGGACAATGCTTGTTTTTTCAGCAGGGAAATGATCAGTTTGGGACATATATTTATTATTTTATCAGTTGCAACAATTGAGCGTCACATTTTGGACAAACTTATTTATTTTTTTATAGGATTTTTATCCCAGTTTCCACCAGTTAGGTAATATCGGATACGGATATTCTCTGCTGTGTTCTGGCAGTTACGTGCCTTCATACATCCATCCTCCATCTTCACCGGTACCTCCTGTGGCCGCCCTTCCGACCACCCCTCCCTCAGGCCAACCTGTGGAGACTTAACACTGAGTCTGTGCAGTGAATTAGCGTATTTGAACTTTGGCATTAAGTAAAGGTTCACCTGAGACGCCGGTTCATCCCACGGCGAGTGTCCACAACACCCAACCTGTTGTTCAAATCTCGTCTGAGGGTTCCAAATGCCTAGGAGGCCCTAAAGACGAACCTACAGCTTGCTCTTTTACTCTCTTTCTATGCATTCTCACACTGCAGTGCAATTCCTCGCTGCTCCTCAACACTGTTTACTCTGCACGTGGCTCGGATCTAGCTCAAATGGAGATCTGTGTATGGGTACGGTACAGTAACCACAGCTTTTAGGGTGATATGTTCAAGTGAGCTCGCATTTTCACTTAATTAAAGTAAGCAGCATTAAAATGATCATACTTAAGCGATGTTTAATATCCGTGTCGCCCTGAGGGTGGCAGTATTACTGCCATTGTTTATTGATTATTATGCTCAGCGTGGTTAGACTCAACAACAGGAGATAGGTCCTCATATTGAGTGGATGGTTTACACTCTTGAAGGACACTCCAGAATTCTGTGTACATGTCCAGTACCAGCGAGGAGCACGCATTAGTCCAAAGACCTCTTGAGGAACAAAACGTACCCTAGATTAAGCCCCTTGAACATTCAGGATGACCCTGAGAAACGCTTACCAGATAGCAATGCGGTCCTTTGGGTAGTCCAAGCGCTCGATGCAGCCCAGGTAATAGGGCAGGGTGTGCTCACCATTGCGAGCCAGAATGGCAATCATCACCTTTGGCTTGAGCAGGTCCGATTCGGTCTGTATCGTTTCCAGGTCCGTATGCTCATTGGAAAAACCAAACCGCCATTGGATTAGGACTCCAAACAAAATAGCTGGACGCAGAGGCAGCATGACCGGCACAGAGATGCACCGGACTCTCACACAGGAGGAAAGAATGTGGCAGTCAACATAAGGCTGAGGGTCTGTTTAAGTCCAGCGTGGAACCTCCGCAAACCAAACGCTCACATGAACGAGGATTGGACCTATCAGAGACTGAAGCAAAAGTGAACTTTCTGCATACAGCTGTAATTGTTACTGTTTATCAACATTTAACTACATTTAAAAAAAACAGTTCTTGCTCAACCGACTACATAAACGGTCAAACGACTGTAAAAAATGTATATTCGTGGAACCCATAGTGAGGATCATCTGATCAGTCTCCTAATCTGAAAAAGCTCCTATATGGGATTAATTCTGCCTCATTCTGTATTCAATTCAATTAAAAAATTATTTCTATAGCGCTTTTTGCAACGGAGCATTCTCTTAAAGCAGCTTTACAATCTTATATTATCTTAAAAGTAAAATCCCAAGTTGAGCAAGCCTAGGGTGACAGTGGAAAGGGAAAACTCCCTGAAAGTAGAAGGAAGAAACTTTGGGAGGAACAAAACTTCCTTTAAGGCCGGAGATGACAGATATTCAGATATTATCAATCTAATGTAACATTAATCAATGGAAAAAGTCGCTCTTAAATCAAAATGGTCATATTAAGGAGCAAAAACAAACAAAAAAAAAAACCAATCCACCCCATTTAAGTGTCAATATTGTTTAATCCATTGCTCTCCTTTAGAATCGCAGTCGTACACAAGTTACTCTTTTCTATAATAACACAGGGTTTTTCTAAAAACTTCCAGTTTCACCTCTCGGACAAACAAAAACGAGCAGATTGTATTATACAAAAAATGCAAACCAATTTTCACACAGTGAATTTGTTTTACAAAGTCATAAAATGGCGTAATAATGGCTACATCCACATTGGAGTAAGATGGTTCTAAACATTCCTTAATGGAGTATAATCTATAGTTTAAATATAAAAACCTTTCCTTGCTGAAATCAAGCCAGTACCTTAATTTAAGAGTCTGTTTTAAATACGAGACGATTTGGAAGCAATCATAAAAAAAAGCCAGTATGGTTTTCCCAAAAAAGTTAGGAATACAAATTAAAAGCAGACAGTGTTAAGGTTCGTAACGAGTTAATTCCGCCTCTTTCCGTACAAACGATTGCTACAGGTCCGTTCAAAACGGACGCGATCGGCGTAGAGAAATGAATATCATCCAGTAGGAACAGGCTCACCAAGTTCATCACTGTGACTTCTCTGCTCCAGAGAAAAAAACACGACATGCATGAAAGCTCAACGATGTTATACGCCTTTCCAGACGTCAAAAAGGTCGACACGATCTCATCTGTAAAACGTAGGAAACGAAGCCAAAAGAGATCTGAGCTCAGCGAGATCACTGATTATTACAAAATAACGACAAAAAAACTAGGGCACTCCCACAAGTGCCCATTCACTAATATTAAATACTTAGAGCACATTCCCATATGATCCATAGGTTACGATCAAATTCTAGATTTGCAAATAACTTCACACCTGCCAAGCGAGCTGGAGCCGGCTGATCCGTTTCTCGTTTGCATTCAGCCCTGAGCCGAGTTTAGTACAGCCCGAGTTTGGCAGGTTGACGGCAGTGGAGAACACCGGGGACGGAGGTTTAGGGATTAGGTGTTTAGCCTGGCCAATAAATATAATGCTCACAAAAAATTAGGGGGAAATTATTGCGAGCATTAGATATGGTCCAGTCAGGTGACCAATCAAAAGAAAGGACATGGTGTTACGGCATCCAAGCGAGGTCCCACTATCATGGCAAACTTTTGACAAGGCGGTTGCTTCAGGACAGGGCAGTTTGCGGGTTCGATTACGCTACATTTACGGTGTTTATGTAGCTGCAAATCTGGGGGAAATGTTCATGTTACTTGCACACTGCTCTCACACTGATAAATAAAATACCAAGGTTATTGGTAGGTTGCTAAACCTCAGTCGGTTTGAAAGACGGCACAGACTTGTTCAGTAACCACTTTCCTAAACAGCTTTAAGAAATTGAATTCGCAATGTTTACATTCCCCAAAATTTTGTCTTCTCTTCCCTTATAGTACCTCGAATCATAGAAGAAGACGGGTCAATACGAACAAGAGAGCCAGGCATGGTCCCAAGTCTATGTCCGAATCCACCCATCATAGGGCTAAGTAATTCCTGAATGAGAAGCCAGTCCATCACATGGTTGCAAGCACAGGCTTGGGTTTGAACCCAGGACCACAGGGACCGATGTTTCCACCGGTTATCGCCTGACCGGCTCGTGCGGCACCAATATTGGGTTGGGTTGAGCTGTGCGTTTTGAATTGTCACCTGACCATGTGTTGCTGAGAAAACAATTCAGCAAGTGTGCTTTCGGAAAAATACATGTCATAAATTGAAGAAGAGAATTAAAGCATTACGTCAATACCATAATCGAAATCTATTCAAACTGGCCGCTTTCTGATAGGGAATGTTTTGGCTAAACTAGAAGTGTCGTCCCCCACAAGTTACATTTAAGCAGCTGACGACGCTGCACTGGACAAAAAACATGGTCTCGGACCATCCATCTTCATTCAATATTCAATACCACGCCAACTACACTGCTCACAAAAACGAGGGGATATTTCATTTGATACTTCAGTGATGCAGCGAAGCGACCGATGCTCAGGTGGAACGGAGGCCAATTACCGAGCCGAACACTGCAAAAAAATAATAATCAAAAAATTAAAAAACCCACAAAAACAGTCCAGGAGTAAGTACTTGACCCTGCACTATTGATTGGAAAGACTGCATGCTCTTGTCGAGCAAATAAAATAAAATAAAAAAAACAACCAAAGGAAAAAAAAAATCATTAAGACCACGACTACTAAGTCGTCAGCAATCACGACAGCCAGAGCACGAATCAAGACAAAAAGTTACAAGTTAAGAGGTTGCACCCAAAATTGGAGCTTAATATCATAGTCGGTCTCAAGAGACTAGAACAAAACGTCACACGTGAAGAATGTCATCACTATAGGAAGACTTCCGAGCTTGTCCACCCGCATCTTGACCGGTTTTCCGGGGCATCCTCGTGGCTTAAAGCAGCAGTATGCAGCAGTGACCTCTCTGGTGAACGTGCGGTACTGCGAGTAATAGGATTTTTTTTCTTCTCACATTTGGTATAATACTCAATTCCCCTGACGATACTGCCTGCCAAAGGCCGACGTAAACTCGTCTTGACCTTCTTAAAAGACATCCGGAGACTGGAACTGGGGTCATATGAACTGCTGCTGCTGTCAGTTTTCACCGGACCAGTTACATAATGCTGTTTTAAACACTCGGATGATGTAGTTATGTGTGAAAAACACATTATTTCGAAGCACGCCGATAAGCTTAAACGTCTCTGCAATCCAAGTGGTTAGTCTATAACGAGCTAATTTTAAGCCTAGTCTGCCATATTTGCGCGGCGGCTAACGTGAATACGTGACGTGACCAGGAAACCCACGCAAGCAACTTCACAGAAGTCAGGGAGGAATCAACCAAAGTTTCCGTTACAGGCTTGCGATGGGCGGAGACGTGAGGAAAAGGGTACGTGGAGCCAAACTGCAGAGCTGCCAAGCCAACGAACACGAGGGTCTCCTAAAGGCCGTTCCGACTCGAATTTAAAAAATAAAAAAAAAGCACACAGTCGTAGAAAAAGACGGAGGAAAATGCCTGCTCTTTAAAGACGTCTGCACGCATTCTATAAAACAGAATGCTCAGACTTAAAATGCTGAACAGTTCTATAGCCAAAACTGTGCATTCGATGAAATCGTATGACTGACTACTTTATTTCGGACCCTCACGTTGGCCGGCTCGGCGTGCTCGGCGCCTGTCGAACCGCGCTGGGAATTCCGAGGGAACGCTTCCTAAAAAACGGACTGAGAAATGCTCTCCATGCTACTCGTTCCTGGTCAGTCAGGTAACAGCCAAGGTTGGACAGATTTGAATCAAATCGAGAGAACGAGCCGCCGCACGATACAGGAACGACTCGGCTCTTTTCCTATGTCGCCCGTTCGATGCGTCCGCCGCGTTTGGGGGGGGGGGGCGCTTTTTAAAAGTGATGCAGAGGAAGAAATAAGAGCGCAATCCTAGGCCCTGGTTTCCAGGCAATGAGAAGTCGTTTAAAACAAAAACAAAAGCTCATTCACAGAACAAAAAAAAGAAAGAAAATTCATTATCACGGCAGATACTGCTCAATTTTTTTCTAGATGAAACAAAGAAATGTTTGTGCATGCATGTAACAGCATGCATGTGTGTGTGGGTGTGTGTATGTGTGTCTGTCCCTCGCTTCATGATGCTGCAAACTCTTCAGTGAAAATGAACCGATCTCAATAAGTGTGAGTGTGTGTGTGTGTGTGTGTGTGTGTGCGTTCTTAAGAATGATCGACCCCGTTCTTCTGGAGATCTGAGTTGCTTCCTGCTTGTTCGCCGGAGCAGAGGCTGAGTGCAGACGTCTTACTGGTTAAGGACAGCATGGAGCTACTGGTTGGCCCGACGCTGCCATTTGAAACGTCACTGGAAGGAGAGACAAGTCTTACAATCTTACACATTTAAGCATTTCCTAAACTACGTGAAACTGCATGTGACCCACAGTTTACATTTTGCTTTTATTTCCCAACTTCGTTATATTGCACATTATTACACTCATTATATTTACTATATTAAAATATTTCCAAATTACTTATTACATTCACCATTTTAGTTAGTACTTTATTAACTATTTTACTATATTGTCATACTCTGTTAGAATTTTTTTGAATCATTTATATTAACTATTTTATTACATTATTTTTATATTTGCTACTTTATTATAGTTTCTATTTTAATTTACCATACATTTTTCTACTTTATTTAATGTAACCATTTTATTATATTATAATTTTTGAATATTCTATTTTTATATAACATTTTATATTTATATATTTATTTTATTATTAGCTATATTATAGTCTCGATATATATATATATATATATAAATATAAAATATTTTATTATTTTATCCAATTTGTGTTTATATTTACTTTATTATATTCTCCATTTCATTCATTTATATTGACCAATATATTCTCCCTTTTATTTATTTATATTTTTACTTTTATATTATATTCTCTATTTTTATTTATTACTATATTATATTTTAGCACATTTTTGTAACTTATTTTTATTCTTTTTATTCCATTTCATAACTATATTTTCTTTCTATTGTATGACATTTTACTCTACTTATCTTCTGGTCATTTAAGCTTGGAAGTTTAAAATTGACTTTAAACGATTTAATTCTCACATATTTGATTGTTATCCCAAGCCGGAATAAAGAAGTGCCCGATGGCCTGCAGAAGGAACATGACAGCACCCCCTCTCAAGTAGCACCTCTTTCCCTTATCAGTCACAGGCTAGATCTCAATGTGTTAAAAATCTCCAGTTTGGTGTTTTAACATTTTGCTGAAAAGCGTTCCATGCATGTACCCCGATGCTTTTGGGAGCTCCTCCAGCTGGGCCTTGTGGTCAGCTTGGCCATTTTCACTGACTTTCAGCTTGTACTGGACCTCGTGTACGGCCTGGTTCTCCTGCAACAGGAGCGAGCAAGGTTGCTTTAGAATATTGAATATAAGAATATTGTACATACTCCATAAGCAAGCTAAGAATTTAGCTACGCCCCCTACAGAAGGAGCTGATGGAAGAAGGTTTGAGCGGCGGGCTCCTAGCATAATCGTACAATCGGCCTGAGAGGAACGCACCATTGCGATCTCACGGGTCCGCTTGCCGATCTCCCTCTCGACGCGGTGGAGCTCGAGGCTGAGCTGCTCGCTGGACACCGCGGCCCCTTCCGCCCAATTTGCGGCAGCCGGCTGTGAGCTCAGCGCGCTGGCTTCTCGCTGAAGCAGCATGGAGTTACTGGCGGCCTGAGCACATTGAATCACATGATTCTGAAAATCCCATACAGGTAGTACCCGATTTACAATGACATCACAAGTTGAGCTCAGCAGAGGATCTCGTTTCTCGTTTTCACATCACGCACTTACCTCAGCTCCTGACAAAATCTAATTTTAAACACTGGAGCTGATAAATAGTGCACCCCTTTTCCGAAATCGAATACTTTGACAGTACGCACTGCTCGACCGTTAAAGCAGTACGCTCTTTAAGTACGCGAGTATGCAGTATACGCAGAACCTCGGACG
>JAVSBV010000127.1:1664818-1683696 GCA_033117975.1 Parotocinclus spilosoma
TATATAACCAACACACCACTAACATCATCATTCTATATAACCAACACACCACTAACATCATCATTCTATATAACCAACACACCACTAACATCATCATTCTATATAACCAAAACACCACCAACATCATCATTCTATATAACCAAAACACCACCAACATCATCATTCTATATAACCAACACACCACTAACATCATCATTTTATATAACCAAAACACCACTAACATCATCATTTTATATAACCAAAACACCACTAACATCATCATTTTATATAACCAACACACCGCTAACATCATCTGATGAAGGCTTAGTGTTTAAGGTAGTGGACTATGGACCAGAAGGTCCGGGGTTCAAATCCCACCGCTGCTTGACCCACCCTTGCTTTGATTGTAAGACTGTATTTATTGTAAGTCACTCTGTCTGCTAAATGACATAAATGTAAATGTAACTAACACAGCACCTGCATCTCACTTGAGACGTGACCCGAGTTTTGGTTAGGGATAAGATTATGATCCATTAGGGTTTTGTAATGCTCAGATCAAAACCTCAGTTACCATAAATATCTGTCACTTCGTAGTGGCCTGTTTGCAAGACTTGGTTTATTATAGAAAAAAGGCACGCATTTAAATGTTCTGGCTTTGCCGCTTTAGCACAGTGCATTAATTATTGACGATAAGATAAGATATCTTTATTGTCATTGTACAACAAGATGGTGTTTGGAGCAAGTCTATAGATGACATGGTATAAAACTAGTATAAAAGTATAAAGTAAGAAAACACACTTTAGATAGAAATAGCCAAATTAGGTCATATAAATACAGAATACTATAGACCGGGCGAGTGTACAGGGGATAAAGAGACTAGAGGCAGAAGTGAAGCTTAACCATAGCAAACACCTTTATGATGTAGTAAGCCTGAGATTTTTCTTCCTCGCCCTCTGGCGCAGCCATGGCTATGGTCAGGATCTCGTATCTCTTCCTCATCTTGTCTATTTCAGAGAGTCGCTCGTGCAAGTCAGCGCTGCAAAAAGGTTAAGCCAATATTAAGCAAAATAAATACAACCTCAGACAGTCCACCTTCCACTAACAGCATGTTACTTTTAACATTTTACTGAAGACTCTGTTTTTTGGTGTTTCACCTGAGCCCTTGTCTCTCTTGCTCTGCGATTTTGAGCTGCTTCTTGAGCATTTCTCGGTGCACGCGGATCTCCTCCTGGCGTTCCTTCATGGCTGTCTGAAGCTGCAGCCTCCTCTTCTCCAGGGAGTGGACGTCATCTGCCTTGGCATAAAGCAGATCCCTGAGGCGCTTCACCTCCAGGCGCAGTATGTTATCCTCCACCATGTTATCCTAACCAAGAGAGACGATATCACCGATTAATACTTTTAAAAGATGGCATTTAGGTGTAGTGAGGCTGTGCCTCAGGGCTTTACTTTTAAACTGAGTGCTTCATGACACCAACAACACAGGCATTGGCCAGGTATTGCTACTTTGTGCTGTGGGAGAGCACTACAACTCGCCATGCCACTAAATGACATCTAGTGACACTCGGTGCAAGTCAAATCTCACCTGGAATGAGATACGAACCAGGCTAGTTCAGCACCACAACCCAGCTCTACTGCTGAACCACCCAGTTCGTATGCAGATTCCTGCCGTGGACTGGACACCCGTTCAGGGTACGTCTTAGTGAAAACTTTCCCCGGTGGCCAACAATGTATGATACATTAAGTCAGAGGTGCTTTTGTGTGGGTAATTTGTAGGTTAATTATACCAACAAGACCTTTCCATCACTGATTACTAGAAGGCGAAACTTTCCGTTTCTGTTTATAATAACATAGTAGTTTAGGACATTAGTCATTAATTATCCAGTCAAGAAAATGTGCCTGGAATTTATGACCTGTTTGTTCAGGTGCAGCTTTTTCAGCTCTTTGTCCAAGGTGTCATTGTGGACGTTCAGCTCCTCGATCTTCACCGTCAGGTCTCTCTCTAGCGCTTCCGTCTTTTCATTGTCTTTTCTCACACAGCGGATGTCGTGCTGCGAACAGGCAGGAAATGTTAAGGAAACCCTGAGAGTGTTCGGCTTACAGGGGTCGCTTCTGCATCAGTCAGCCGTTCACCTGAAGCTTCTTGAGCTGGGCGCTGAGCGTAGCAGCGGTCTTCTTCTTCTCCGCAAGAGCCTCGCTGAGCTCGGCGGTCCGTTTCTGCAGTGCCTGCTTCTCCTCACTGTTCATGTTGCCTTTGCCCTGCAGGTGAGCCATTTTTCCTTCGATCAGCTTCATCTGAAATGTCTGAGGAAATAGAAAGCAGGGAGACACTCAGGAAAAATATGGTCGCCACACCTCCTATATTAGGACTGATTTAGAAGGACTGATGGACAATGGTAACACCTCCTCAAATAGCACTGGCAGGACAGTACTGATGGACAGCAACAACTCTGCTGTTAAGAGACTTGATAGACAATGGCAACGCCTCTTTTACTAGGACTGATGGAGCCCACACACCCGTTACTGGGACTGATGCCTAGAGGCCACACCCTCTTTGACCAGAACTGGTGGATATAGGCCATATGCCCTTTACTAGGACTGACAACGAGGTCACATCCCCTTTACTAGTACTGACACCGAGACCACACCCCCTTTACTAGGACTTGCACAGTAGTCACATGCCCTTTACTAGGACTGACACCGAGGTCACATCCCCTTTACTAGTACTGACACCGAGACCACACCCCCTTTACTACTGCACAGTAGTCACATGCCCTTTACTAGGACTGACACAGAGGTCACACCCCCTTTACTAGGACTGACTCCTAGGGGCCTCACCTCTTTGAGTAGGACTGATGGATAGAGGACTTTCACTAAAACTAACAGGGGTACAGACCACGCCTCCTTTATTGAGCAGGTTTACAGAGGTCTATATATTATCAGCTTATCTGTACGTTTAGTGATACCACTGTTTGTTCTGTATATGTTCTGTATATCTTGCCTGGTTGTACATGATCTCCTCCTGCTTCAGAGTGTTCTGTTCCAACTTCCTGAGCCGGTTGTCCAGGTTGGTTAGAGCTGTGCGGCTTCCCGAAATCTCCGCCATGGCGCTCTTCTCTTCCGCTCGGAGCATCTGCAGCTCCTGGTTCTTCTGGAACAGGAGCTCACGGTGCCTGTGCAGTTGCGTATCGAACTCCTGCGTGCACACACACATACACACACAGTACATTTACAGACCAAGCATTTATTAACAGACCTGGGTTATGAAATCGACTATGTAACATATAATATGCTTAAATGCAGTGCTAACTTTGATGTGCTGTTCCTGGTCCCGGAGCAGCTGCTCCAGCTGTGCTGCTCCTTCCTCCACACTGAGTGCATCCTCAGTAGCAGCTTGGAGCTTCACCTCCAAGGCGGCATTGTAGAGCTGGGCATCCTCCAGCCTGTGAGGAGAGTAGCAAACAATGAGTTTAGATTTATTAAGAAAGATTTATTTATGTACGCTCACACAACTAAAGGTGCCTCTCGGATTTGCACTTTGAAGAAACACGTTATTCATTTGAGGATGAAATACTGCCCCCTGGCGTTCATTGCAGGTTTTTCTAGTGCTTTTGCAGAGCAAAGGGTTTAGGTGGTAATGCATTAGTAACATTGTTAAGTAAATTTCAATTAGTGTGATTGACTTGATTAGGTCCCTGTGAAGCAACACTGCTTAATCGGTACATTGGAAAGTTACGCTGAAACATAACAAGAAGATTCATCAGCATTACTTTATCTTCTTATTCTTGATCTCCTTCTTCATGGCAGCTAAGTGTGACCTCATGGCCTCCACTTCTGTAGCAGTGCGATCCACAGTGCCCTTTAGGCTCTCCAGCTGCAGAACAACACCACCTTAATCATGTTAGTATCACGTTAATGTCCAGAGTCCGTCTGTCTCCTGCTGTCCCGCTATCCAAACCAATAACCCACGATAACAATTTAGGTAAGAAATAAATTTGGGGGGATCAAATCCTGCACTGTCTGATTGTGTATCAGTGTAAGGTAACTGATATAGACGTAGTCTCTGAATGGTATTTTGCCTCTACCTGCACCTTCCACTTTCTTCCCATCATTAAAAAAACTCCACTTTTGAGTTTCTATCGGCATTCATTATAAGAAACTCGCTGAAATTAGGGCTATGTCCCTAAAGAAATAACCTTTCATTTTTGTGAGCACTGTACATACAGAGACACACACCCAGATAATCAGACAGCCATACACGCAGAAAATTTACCTCATGCAGATACACGCACATGCATGCAGAGAGAAGAAAACAAACATGACAAGCACAAAGGAGCAACTGACAAACAGACACACACAGGTTTTTAATTTAGTTTTAAACTTCTGGAAAGCCTAAATGAGACCAACATCGTTATCTTACAAACTTTAAATAACAAATCAGTAATTGATCAACGTGAACTGAGTGAATTAGCTTTTCATTTAACAAATCATAAGTGTGGTTAACCAACAGTCCATAATATGTTTATCTTATTTAATCTTATCTCACATTGTACATTGCCATGGTTACTTGATAAGGCTTTAGATTTCTCTTGGTTCACTTGTTTGTTTGGTTTTTTGTGGCACAAACTTAACTCATAAGTTAGTTTAAATCATACCTCATCTTGCAGTCGGGCCCGGTTGTTCTCCTCTTCCTGAAACTGCTGCTGGAGCCTGACGGACTTGCGCTCGGCTGCAGAGATCTTCTTCTCACACTCCTTGTTATTCTCGGTCTCTCTGGCCAGGAACTTCTGCTTCTCTTTAATGAGCGCTTTACGCTCTCGGATCACTAGGTTTACCTCGGCCAGAAGCTGGAGGAAGAGAAAGGGAAACGTCGTCCTAGTTTACTCACTTTAAAGTGGAACAATAATAAAAAATTTAGGGAATATTTCATTATATTATTTTTATTGTGAAAGATGCCCTTGTTTTTGTGAGCATATAATTGCAAGTGATTTTCTGTTATACGAATAATAACAATAAAAATGGTCAATCATGGGGCAAGGTGACTGAACTGCAGGATTTAAACGCGCCAGAAGGTGGCACTGTTGTTCTGACAGTGGAGACAGGCTAGACAGAGACACACACACACACACACACACACACACACACATTGACTTATCCGAGAAGCTGCTGAGAATGGTACTTTTCATGCTACATTGGCTGTGTGAGAGCTAGGATGTGTGAGCTAGGTCAGCTGCTAAACGTCACTCAAGACGCAAAAAACACCCACGCAAACAGCCAGACACCAGCAAAAAAGTTGTACTTTACACACTTTACAGTTAAGATGAGTTGAATCTTGTCAAAATGAATAAACATACAAACTGGGGAACATTATGTGCAGCCCCATATTGGCTGTTAGTTGTGTTCAGCCCAGCAGCAGACACAGACTCGGCACTATTGAGATTCTGGAGGTGCGAGTGTCTGGGAGCCTCTGCAAGCTATGCGTAACCAACACCACACGCTCTGCATAGTAATGCAGATAAGAATTCATGCACCTAAGCAGAAATATTTAACTGAATCAAATCAAAAAGCAAATTTCTGCAGGGATTTCTAAATGAAATCAACGTATTGTAATTAGATCAAAACCAGCCAGTACCACTGTAACTGTTTCACTGCTTCAATCATTACAAAGCTTCTACAAGCAGGTAAGCATCAGTCGTTCTATCGTTCTAACATTATGTCCATCAGGTAAAGCAAGCACAGACTGACAAAATGGGATAATGTGTTGTTCTGTATCCGCTCAGCTCCCCAAAAGGTTGAAAAAGAAGATGAATTTATTTTATAATGTGTAACAGAAACAGACCTCATTCTCGAGAGGGTCCAGGGAGTTACTCCTGCAAGTGGTGAGTGTCAGTACCCTTCATGAGGGACATCCATGAACCCTTACCTGACTGACAAATACCTGAAGATACTGGACCATGGACCAAAAGGTTCAGGCTTCAAACCCCACCTCTTCCAAGCTGTCACTGTTGGATTCTTGAGCAAAGCCCTTAACCCACAAATGTTTGGACTGTAAGACTGTATCAATTGTAAGTCACTCTGGATAAGAACATCTGCTAAATGCTGTAAATGTAAATATCTCTCAGCACTGTTGAGCACTGCTTCACCAGATCGGTAATGGAATTTAAGATCTAAATCTTGTCTCTTAATTCAATCTTATTTTAGCGTTTGTTTGGATATGTGTGAACACTTGACCTACCAGTGCACTCTGCTGTACATCCTGGTCTCTCTTCCTCATCTGGTCGATGGTGTTCTCCCACTGGCCGATCAGCCCTTGCCTCTCCACGTGGGCCTGCCTCAACGACTCCACCGTCTTATCCAGGCCAATCTGCACTCAGCAGACCAAACACAGACAAAAATCTGACTGCGCTGGGGCTAAAGCCTGGATAATTTGCTCTGAGGCATGTTCCATTGAAAAAAAACAACAACAATAATAATCTGACATTGCTTACAAACGTCTGAGTGTCAACAAGAAACTTAAGAAATAGCTATGGGCTAAATAAAGGCTAAAAAAAGGCTAGCTCTTGTAGGACACAATATGATAAGGGCTAACATGGAGATGAGTGCTAGCAAGAGACTAATGGAAAACAAGGAGTTAAAAAGATACTAAAGATTAAAGCTAGCCAGTGGTTAAAACTCTTTGCCTTGTGGAATACTTAGGTTTAAGTAATGTGGATCTGTTGTGCATTAGATGTGCACTGCATTATGGGTAATAATGTAGACCACTAATGTAGAACTCGGACTGAACTAAAAATAAGCCCTACCCAAAACAGTGTACTACACAGGGAATAGGAGGCGAATTGGGACACAGCCCGAGTCGGCATTTATAACGAATCAGGTGTGAATGAGGCTGTAAAAAGTGTGTTCTGTTTAACCGACCTGGGCTGTGATGGTCTCCGTCAGCTCGTTATCCAAGGTCTTCCTCTTCTGGCTAGCCTCCAGGGTTAGTCTGTCGATGCTCAGAGTCAGTTCCTGTATGGCATAAAAAATCCTGCTGACTAATTAGGAAATAAACTTCAGTTAAGTGCCACAGCGAGGGTATTCCTGCTCTGGTTGTGCATCACAGACCCTGAGTACCCAGGAGAGGTGGAGATTCCGAAACAGACAACAGACAGAAAGAACAGGAGCTCAGCCCTGACTGTGGACCCCAGCAGAACAGGGTAAATTTCGTTAAGGTAACACCTCACGGGCCAGAGAAACGCCAGTACACAATCTCAAAACTCAAACCTAAACCAAAAGAGCAGCTCAATGTGGCACACTACCACTCAGCCACACAGGTTCATATCCTGCCTTTGGCAAGATGACTCTGAGACCTCTGCCTCACCAGGGGACTTTCTGATTCTGAATTCCTCAGGTCCGGACACCTGGGGTCCCCCCTCTGTGACAAATTTATGGGCACTCTAGGACAAAGCGCACCAGACGTAACAGACTTACTCGGATCCTGCTCTCATCCTGCTGTGCATATTTAATAATAGCCATGGTGTCCTCGTCTTTGCGAGTCGATTCCTCAATCCAGACGTCCAGAGTCTCCTGGTCCCAGTTCAGCTGATTCTTGAGCTCGTCCAGCTTCTGCGTCGCTTTAAAGACGTTGTTCTGAAACGGCAAAAAACCGTGTGGTTTAAAAGAATTTGGGTTCTCTTTGTTTATACTTCACGTAAGATCTGATCGCTCCTCTGAATACTCCTGATACATGAGGGAGGTGAACAAACGAGTTATAACCTCCTGTGAGCTCTTCTTCTCCCGCAGTGATCCCAGCTCACTTCGTAGCTGAGAAACGTCCTGACGCAGCCTTCCCACTTCTCTCTCTGCCAAGGCCTTGAGATGCACCTCAGACTCGCTCTCTTTTTCTCTGGCCCTGCACAGCGCCTGCACAGAGGGATTCAATTATATATTAGCTTAATTTAAGTTTGGCAAACCAGATATAATCCGACATATAGAATCATGACGTTGGAAACAAACACAATTAAACAGGATTCACATGTTTATGTGTATATTGTAAGCTTGGTAGAAAAATACACATTTTTGATATGCTGTATAATGATAATAATAATAATAATAATAATAAGAATACCATTTTATTTAATAAGCACCTTTTAAGACACCCAAGGACACTGTACAACAAGAGCAGCAATAAAAAAATAAAATTTAAATTAAATTCAATTAAAAATACAACATTAACAATAAAATAAAAATACAGATAAAAACCAAATTTAGGTTCATCCATAAGCCACCTGGAAGAAATTTGAATAAAATAAACGCAACTCAAGCGGCATACCATTCTACAACTTTGACACGGCTACACTAATATATTATATTATTACTAATATATTATTATATATATATATATATAGTATATACGATGCTCACAAAAATTAAGGGCTATATCATTATTGGATACTTCGTGTTGGGGTATCCCTTAATTTTTGTGAGCAGTATGCATAAGAATTTGTGCTCAAACACAAGAGCATGTGTTTGGCATTTTTGCCATACAAAAATGACGAAAGATTTTAAAATGAATATAAAGAGGATCCCATAAGAACTGCTGGATAATCTGATCCTGTCCGTGTCCCATCACTGTCCGTGTGTTTTGACACTCTTGGGTGACCATACACTGTACTGAACACAATATGGGGGCACTCTGGTCCAGTCTGACCTGCTTCTGTTAAATTCACCCCCATGAATAAATCACTTGCCACTCAATCACCGTAATTGAGTTTAAATCTCATTTGTGTAATCAAACAACTTTCTTTGACTTTTTTAAATTTGCTTTTCTGATGATCTTGTTTAAAATAAAATCACAAATAATCAGTAAAAAAACAACAACAGTTTTTGTGAGCAGTATATTTGACATTACATACGATTTGAATGGCAAGGCATTTGTTTACAGGGATAATTAAGCCAACAGTTTGCGGTTTATTTCTTTTTATTATTTTTAGTTATTACTAGTTTATTTCCAAATCCACATATCGGAAACACATCTTGCTTAATTCCGTTTCTTTTTTCCTCATGCTCGTACTGACCTGGGTGTGAGAGAGCTCCTGTCGGACATTTTTGAGATGCTCAGTCATTGCGCTGATTCTCTCCTTGTTCCGACTGATTTTGTTTTCCGCGCTGGCTTTCTCGGTTTGCTTTCTTTGGATCTGGAGAGTAAAACTGAGTTTATTTCGATGCCTTTTTACTAGCTCACCATTTCATCCAGCGCGTGGAGAGTTCCACCATCTCCTGAGACACTCAGACACACAAACTGGGATCAGAGTACATGATACGTATCAACGATTTGTGATGCAAAACGATCTAAGCCACGATAGAGGGTAATGCTTTTTGTACATTTTACGACGCTTGCGCTTCAAAACATCGCTAAGGAGCTCCCTCCACCATGCTTCTCATTTGGTTTAAGTGAGAAGCATGGTGGAGGGAGCTAAATGGATTGTGTTAAATCAATTGTGAAAAGTCTGAAGGATTCACAACCCAGTGGTAATGTACACAGATATATCGTGATCACACCGTTACGTAGAACATTACAGTCAAAAGGCAAAGGTTTTTACTATAAATAACAATACATTACAAAAACATTACAGGTAGAGTTTGGTCTCGCGCATTCACAGTTTTCCGCACACATTCTGGAAACTTCTGTAGTTTGTTCAGTAATTTAATCAGCTATATAATACGGATAACATTGATGAAGAATTAGGTTTAATTTGGTCGACAATAAGGATAGCCTTATGCCCATTTACACAAATATTGAATAGTCTTAGCAGTAACAAATTGTTTATACGGAATTAAACGCCAGTTAGACCTTCAATGTTACGTCGAACGACCCAAACAACGCTCACCTCGTCCAGCAAGGCTTTATTTTCCGAATTAGCCAAAGGAATGGCGAAGCGGGAGTTCCAACCGACCTCGGACAAAACCTCGGATAAAACCTGGCTAGCCATTTTGAATCAACTTAACCAACTAACAACTATTTATGAGAGGCGTTCAATAAAGTGACGGACGACCCTCTAGGTAAGCTTTTATACCCTACTCGTCTCCTAGCAACGACTTTTGTTTGAGCACGCGCTCAGTTCAGCCAATAAGCGGCGCCAAAAACGTTTCTCATTCATTTCGTGGGAAGAACAGGTGTTCTCCTACTAGAGCGCATGTGCGAAATGATAAGCGTGGTTCAGCTGGCGCTGAGTAAACTTAGCGTTACTGTGGTTTAAAACGTGCACAAGGCACTGCTTGCTGACTTTCATTGTTCAAATGTTACTCCATACGTGTCTGTACTTGTTAATGCTAACCTTCGCAACGTTGTAAGCTCGATTTAGGCTAATTTCTTTATACGGTAGGCGCGCGTGTTTGTCGATAAACCATAATACACATACAAAAGTTATTTCCCTTTAATTTATTGCACATGGGGTGCATTTCAAACCTAAATACCTAATGATCTGCAGTGATCTTTGAGAAGATTAAAAAAAAGCGTTTGGCTTTGGAGAAATGTTCTCCCTGGTAGATCGAAGCTAGAGTGCAGTAAAACGTATAAAACTCTGGCTGTTCCTGACCTTGTGCCCATAGACAAAGCGCCAATCCATCGTAGGGCGGGCACACAAACAGACACACACACAGTCACACACTGTAGCCACTTTAGAGACACCAGCTAACCTAACACACGTCTTTGGACGCAGACACAGGGAGGACATGCAGACTCACAAAAAGGACCATGGCCGCTCCATCCTAGGATTGAACCCGGGCCACTGAGTCACTGCGTTTGCCTTTTAGCAATTCTAAAATGGTGAAAAACGTGCCAAATATTTAGGTAAAAAGAATATCCTTTAAACCTAAAAAAGGAATCTTTTTTCCCTTTGTAATCTGTAGTGTTCACAAAAATGAATGAAAAAACCCACATTTTTGGGCTTAATGTAATAAAGCAGTGATTTAGTCACACCAAACTTCACTCGGTTACTGCTTGCAATAGGGTCCACTGCTGAAGCTCAGTATCTAAATCAGAACTCTAAATCAGATCACACCTGGACCATAACTCACCCAAATCACTCCACCCCTACAACCTTAAAGCACTTCATACACACATCAATTACGCCCCCATTGTAAATATTACAATAGCTACAATAGTTCTTATTTTTTTTTATGTATTATACTTCTCTTATTACTACAATTCTGTATGGCATCAAACCTCTTTGTTGTAAAGCTGCTTTTTGACAATACTGTATTGTAAAAAGCGCTATAGAAATAAACTGACTTGACTTATTCTTTATATGTATATATCATATCACACCCTGGGGCTTTGCACTAAGAATCTCACTGTATGTTGTACATGTATATCAATGCACATGACAATAAAAAGTCTAAGTATCATGCTGCTGCCTTGTTTTGCCAGGATGGAGGTGTAACCTCCTTTACAACAGATCAGCTTTCTACCCCGATTGCATTTATCCTTTTTTCATTCTCTCTTAAAGTGAAACCAATCGTGCATTAATGCTCTAGCGGATCACATGGAAAAACAAAACTACAGCACAGTCTTGGCAGAGATGCCTTCTTAATACAGGTATATTGTTCTGAACAAATTGCAGCCGTGTATTTAAAGCATGAAATGCATTATTAGGAACCGATAAGTGGAACAAAAATTCCATCATTATTTACCAGTACTTGGTTCGTTGAATTTTGGCCACGTCGGTTTTGATACACATCCCTCGTGTTTAATAGGATAATCGAACACAGTGTGTCCTACAATAAATTACTGTTTAATTTCAAACGGTCACTCATATTTCCAAATGGCGGAACATATGAAATATACTCAGTCACTACCGATCACGTTTAATCAAACCAAACAAGCAATGTCAAATCAGTTTGCCAACAGCAACGGAAAACATACCAGAAGTCACAATAAAACGAACCAAACTGGATGTATCTGTTCTCGTTTCACCCCCTAAAAGAAGATACAATCAAAGCTCGGCATCTCAGACGTTTCATAAAAACCAAAGAAAATTCAAAGCAGGAATGCACATGGACTATTAAAAGTAAGATTTAATAACTAATGGCGTTTGACATGATGGACTTTCACCAACCGAGCCCCGGCTCTGGACCAGAAACGGCGGGTCCGAGTGTCCGTTGTGTTGTTTATAGTCCTTGCCCGGCTTATACTGGAGTAAAACACGAGGTCAGAGCTGGACCTGGACTCGGTCGACTCAAACGTGGCACACATCCATTTTTTCCAAAAAGAAGCCCAAACCACCGCTAGATGACTGAAAGGAGAGACGCATCTTCGAATGTCTTTGTACACACGTAAACGTCTCGATCCTGAGCGTTGGAAAAGGCAATAAAGATCTCAGTTCGGTCCTCCAGGAGCTGGAGCTGTATTCATGAGGTCCGGGGGCGGCCTCAAACGGCCGTGCTTTTGGTCCCGATGTGTGGCCGGGCGAACTCTACAAAGTCGTCAATGAGTACTGGCCACGCTCCTACAACACAGGAAACAAAGTTACAGGCAAGATCTGATCAAAATATAGCGTATATACAAGCACTCGTTCAAAGCAAATCATTGTTTAGGCATACACTATATGGTCAAAAGTTTGTGGAAACACAAATGTAGCTACATCTGTGTTAGCAGGAGGTGGGCCATCCCTCACTCTTCTGAGAAGGCTTTGGTCCACAATCCATACAGTTCAATTTCACAATAATTAAAATAAGAATCAATATTATTCAAATCATAGGTATTATAAGACTATGCTTAGTATATATACTGCTCATAAAAATGAGGGGGTATTTCAAAATGATTATGAAGTGATTAAAAAAGTGTTTTATTTGATTTTATTAAACAAAAACATCAGAAAGGCAAATGAAAAGTTGAAGAAAGTTGTTTGATTATGCAAATGAGATGCAAACTTATCATACTCATCAAACTAATCATGGTGATTAAGTAGCAAATGGTGAAATCAACAGAAGTTGGTCAAACTGGACCAGAGTGGCCCCACATTGTGTTCAGTAGGGTGTATGGTCACCCAAGAGGGCCAAAACACACTGACAGTGATGGGACATGGACAGGATCAGATTGTCCAGCACTTCTTATGGGATCCTCTTTGTATTCATTTTGAAGTCTATCCCCATTTTTGTGAGCAGTGTAGTATGGACACACACCTTCCTCATCATAATTGGACATGTCATCGGTTATCATCGTGCTGAAGTCTAATAAGAGGTTCCAGGTGTCTTTGGGGATGGATCTCTTATGGTGCTCCTGTAGGAAGAAAGACAGGTTCATGCTTTAGTGAGAACAAACATGGGCAGCTATTGAGCTATTCAAATGTTCACATTTTATTTTACAATACACCACAGTTGCAAAAAACAAATCAGTGACACAAACAAAACTTTACTATACTAATTTACACACGCTTAATTAACTTGCTTTAATCTCATTGACTTATTCTATTGTCCGTTAGTCTTATGCGCTGAACTCTTTCAGCCAGAAAAAGAGCACTTTGGGTTTTTCGGCAAAAATAGAGAAAAAAGACCCAAGAAAAGATATAAGGTTGGAACTGGGCCCTATTTATTGTGTGTTCACACCGCAGGAACTGTAACTGATAACTGTAGTTCTTAAAACACTAGTTATAGGGAATGTTTCTTAGCGCCTACTTTAGGATAGGTACTTTTCTCAGTGCAAAGTAGCCCTGATTATTGCAAGTATAGAGTGATTGGTCAAGATGTAGTGACAAATGTATAGACGCAAAAGTCATGTTATATATTTGAATATACATGAACATTACCCTGTTGTATAAACAACAGATCTTTGCACTAAAATGAAAAAAGAAAGACAGTGAAGTCTGGGTGTTACCGAGCACATATGTGATGGGATCGATTTTGTCATACAAGTGAAAGTCACGTCACGTCACAGTGGTACACACCGTTCCTACTGGCAGTGAGAATGCAAACTGAAAAGGAATTGAGCTAATTTAATTCCCAGGTGAGAAACCAATGTGGTGGGTACTTCCTCCCAAATGAAGGTCTAGAACTGTTTGATATCAAACCACCTATAGAATCTGTGCCCAACAGAAAAAGGTATAGTCTCTGTTCCTGCAGGTCCCAGAAATGGAAATAGCCTGTCAATGGAGAAATAGGACACCTACAATCACTGCTTTCCAGTCCCAGAGTCCCCCCTGTGCTCCTTAGTCCACAACATGGAAAAATCTAATTCTAAATCTGTGCCTGACAGTTCTGACAGATAGAGACATAATCCCTCAGCCTGTCAGTCGAGGAGAAATTAAAAAGACTTACCACTAAAAATTTGTTCCACAGATCTAGGAATTTGAAGCGTCCGGCCAATACTAAATTCCAGTAAGCGATCGCCATTTCTAAATCTAGAAGAGGAAACCAGACGAGCGATGCATTATTCATCGAAGCAGCACAACCATAGCAGGTCAATTCAGTGTAAAAAAAAACAAAAACAAAAAAAAACCCCGACACGTACCCAGTCCTTTCTGTCCAGGATTCTTCGCAAAGTTGAAGGTAAACTGGTAAAAGTCTTTAAATCTGCTTTGGTCTTTTAACTCCTGCTCCATTTTTGGCAGCTGTGCTTTAAGCTTCTCTATGCTGTCGCACCTAGAAAAACGAGCGTCACGTTTAAAAGACCACACTGACATCACCTGTACCGACCACGGAGATGCTCATCGTGTAGTGATTACCCCTGTTCGGCCATCCCGTCCATGAACTCCTGCTTTGTGAACTCGCATTGCGTCGCGGCGCGGAACTTCCACGCTATTAGGAGAACGCTTATACTGGCTGGATCGAGTCCAAGATCGTCACAGAACTGCTGGATGCCATCTATACCGATCTTATTGTCATCGTGAGGATCTGGGAAAAGGTTGAGCAAATGAACAGCTGCTTGGTCACACCAGGAAGTCCCTGCCTGCCTAAGGCTGCAAAGTGGGCGTGGTCAGGCTGAGACTGAGGGAATAGGGTGGAATCTGGCACTTGGCTTTTAACTCTCTTTTTCCTGGTCGTTGTCATGTTGGGTCCTAGCCAAGAGAGCCTTGGGGGGGGGGTCTGGAATCATTTGAGGAGTTTCTTTGGCCACTATACCTTGGCCTGCACCCATTCAACAGGTTATGCAACCCGGACCAAAATAAGCAAGGGTAAAACGAGAATCTAATCTGAGCATATATTAAATCATCTCCTGAGGTTCAGAGATAAGAGCCGGGAGAGTATAGATTTGAACCCTGGGCTGAGCTTATAACATGATGGTCAGGTGACAGTGCTATGGCCAGGCACTCAAGCCCAGTAAATTCCAGGACAGGCTCCTAAACTAAAAACTTTGTTGCAGGTGCACAAATATGTCACTTCAGAGACTCCAAACAGAGGAGCAGCAATGCCTCTGGGCCGGAAAGGCTTTTAACAGGCTAACTGGCCTGGGTTGTGTGAGAGAGTCTGGCAGAAGGGATCAAAACGTTGAGAAATGGCAAACTTGGAATTAGGACTGACAAAATTAGGGAGTTAAGAAATAGGAAAAAAACAAAAGACCATTTTAGAAGAAAACCTGGCGTGACCACGACCCACAAGGAGGCTGAGAAACTAGAACATTCCTCATGCAAATTGTTCGCTAATAGAAAAAAAGGCAAATATTTTTACGTAAAAATCAGGATCATAAGGAATACTGATGACTGACCGCTCACAAAAGGGGAAAAAGGGT
This sequence comes from Parotocinclus spilosoma, assembly GCA_033117975.1. Classification (NCBI taxonomy): domain Eukaryota; kingdom Metazoa; phylum Chordata; class Actinopteri; order Siluriformes; family Loricariidae; genus Parotocinclus; species Parotocinclus spilosoma. Next base: position 1,680,501 of record JAVSBV010000127.1, read on the forward strand.
TTTTTATTTTTTACCTCTGTACCGATTGTAGAGCTGTTCTAATTTCTTCCTGTCGAACGATGCCTTCAGGTTCTGTATGTAGAGTTCTGGGTTCTGGAAGAAGTTGTCTGTGGCCACCTCTAGTTTCCAGTCATTCTGAGACAAACAATTGAGCGCTGTTTTCTCGTTTGACTGCGTGAAAATCATGAACTGGCGAACTTTATCCTTCTGCGAGGATTTCAGCTTGTTCTGTTGGGGGAAAAAAAAATGCAAAATGGAAATCGTCACTAGATTCCATACACTCAGCGGCCACTTTATTAGGTACAACGATTCACCTGCACATGATTTATTTCTTTATTTTGCTTCTTTAGCGTCGCTTATCGGCATCAGTGGCCATTCAGTGACACACACAATGTTATATCCACACACAGGTTCATCTCAAGACCAGTCCCACGTACACAAGTCTATGACAATTTAGAGACACCAATTCACCTAACGCACTTTGGACTGTGGGAGGAAACCGGAGTACCCGAAGTAAACCCACGCAGACAGGGGGAGGACATGTAGACTCCACACAGAAAGGGCCCAGACCGCTCCACCCTGGGATCGAACCCGGGACCTTCTTGCTGTGAGGCAGCCGTGCTACCCACCTGCACATTAATGCACATTTTAAAAAATTTGCCAATAATCTTTGAACATGGCATGGTTGTTGGTGCTGGACAGACTCGTCCGGAGACGAAACTCGGACAAAAGAAACAGAGATAGTATCCAGTGAGGGCAGTTCACTAGGTGAAAATGCCATATTGGTGCCAGAGGTCAGAAGAAAAAGACCAAACACTCAACAGTAACTCTGATGGGTACAGTCAGAATTTGGCATGAACAATACAAAAGCATGGATTCATCCTGTCTTGTGTAACCGATTCAGGCTTATGATGGCAGCATTGCATTACACTGTCACATCAGTATCTCAGAGGAGTCTCCAGCACCTCGTTTAGTCTTTGCCATGAAGAATGAAGGCGGCTCTGAAGACAAAAGGGGGACCAACCCAGTACTAGGAATGTGTACCTAATAAAGTGGTGAGTGCATATCGTTTCTCATTTCCAGACTTGTTTCTTGTGGCTGTGTGATGCAAAAAATGCTGTCACCCTTCAGTCTGAGTGCAGGATAAGGTGTATGGCTGCCACGGTTCGAACTGTACGATGTCCAGTTATAAGAGAGTGATTAGAGAGGTCATTTGTCACTCTGGAATAACCCTGCATTCACATCAGTGTGCGACTGAAAGTTTGTCTTTTCCTTTTAAAATTTAGTTTGTTTAGGTTTGATTTCTCATCACTAGCTCCAGGTTGCTGCCCCCAAAATGTTTACCACTGAGATCTGCATACTAAGCTCGAGCATGAAACAGCTGGAGCCACCAAGGAACAGACAAATGCAAAGACTCTTGTCTGGAGTAACCTTACCCTACCTCTTATGTTTAAGACCTGTTTACACTACACTGGGACCGTGATGGCAAAGCAGTTAAGGTGGGTTCAAATCCCACTCGTAGTTCCTTGAGCAGGAGTCTTAAACACTCAACTGCTCCGACTGAATCAGTTGTAAATCGCTCTGGATAAGAGTAGCAGCTGTACGGAACACTGTTACTTGAGTACTTCACTGCAGAATTATGAAAACACACATTTTCACACATTTGGGATAAATGTGCCCATTTAACAAAGCTAATAATCATTTATAATTCAAAATAACTGCTGCCGGTACAGTTCACGTGCCATACAAGCAGGCTTATTTTAAGAATTGTAGCTTTTATTGGCTTTTCTAAGGTCCAGACTTGTAAACCGTTCTAAGTAAAGATTACTCCGTGTCACTTGTGTTGCTGTTTAATTATTTAATAAGCTAAAATAAAAATTACAACAAATTATTCCTGTCGTAACCAAATGAAGCTAGCGAGCTAGAGCTGAATCCCGAATTAATTCGCACTTACTATACAAGCGCACTACATACATGACAGTCTAAGCGCTCAGGCACACTACCCTAGTGCACTCCGTTCCTAATCTGAAGCCGTTTGGATTACAGCTCATAAGCGCTGCCTGTTACAGTAGCCGAGCTACGCTATCTCAAATCACTTCAACAGATACCCCGCTCATTAAAACCGACAGAAAGCCTACAGCCCAAAGGAAGGACGTTTCTAATAGTAGCCTAACAGAAACCACACCGCTGTCCTGCGAGAATAACAGAAATAAACATGTCTACACGCTTTTTTTCATTTACCATGTTTGTGATTTCCAGACTCCCTCTTCCGCTTTTCCCTCGGGCCCGTCATCTACTTCCGCTCCTGCGCACTGACACTTTTCCGCCACAGGTAGAGAAGGGATTAATATATAAACGAGATCAGCTCAATTGCTCAAGCTCGAATTATAGCAGTTATACGTTCACACTGTTCAGCTCCACACCCAAAGTTGTAAGTGATTCCATTCAAGTACTAGAGCCAATGCTGTAATTGTAGGACCCAAAGTCTCAGTTTCAGAAGCAAAAGCTTGTAGTTCTGGTACAAAGGGTTTCAGGGGCAGAATCACATTTGTAATTTTCATTTCATATACAAAAGGTGCCTGCTGCAGTACCAAAAGTACCAGTCCTGCAACCAGTTGGTTTTATACTATGTGCAAAACGCATCGGCTCCATCACCAAAAGCAACCCATCCATTAACAAAACAGTGATTTCCAGATTTCCAGTATGAGAAGTACCAGTCCCACTGAGAAAGGTACCAGTTACAAAACCACACGTTCCATTTCTCGTACAATATGGTCTAGATCCAGTTTCAAAAATCGCTTACAAAAATCCAAGGTTCTAGTTCTAGTATAAGACGTCCTGTTTCTGGAATTGAACCTTTTAGTTTCAGAACCCAAGTTTCTCCGGGTACTCCGGTTAACTCCCACAGTCCAAAGACATGCGTGTTAGGTTAATTGCCGTCTCTAAATTGGCATTGACTTGGGTGTGTGGCTTTGACGACAGGCGATGCGACACGTCGGTCAAAGTATTCCCTCATCGCATCTTCGTGGGTATGAGTGGACCTCGCATCAAGCAGGACTTGAAACATTTTTGAAACTGGATCTAGGCCATATTGTATTAGAAATGGAATGTGTGGTTTTGTAACTGCTACCTTTCTCACTGGGACTGGTACTTCTCATACTGGAAATCACTCTTTTGGTAATGGATGGGTTGCATT
>JAVSBV010000127.1:1705286-1727112 GCA_033117975.1 Parotocinclus spilosoma
GCGGCGGATCCGAGAAATACAAACAAAATATATATATATATATATATATATTTATTTTTTTTTTTTTTGTATTCTTCAAATATGATCGTTGACGGATCCGCAAAACAAACAATAAAAAAAGTTTGGCCTAAGGGATGCATAATGAATTTCCCCCAACCAACTGGACCTGCAAAAGTCTTAGGCCACCACTGGATTATTTAAACAATAGTACAATGAGCTCTTTATTTGGATTAGGATCAGAGAATTTGTACAGAAGATGCTGTTATGCTTGAGTGGTAAGTAAACTCAGATAGCAGAGCCTTCCTTATCTTAACAATGCACACCCAAGAGACATGGAGCAGCCTAACTGGTCCTTATCTGCCCCGATTGTTCTTTGAGCTAGCCATGTCATTTGAGACCGCAGGAAGAATATTGCTAAAAGCTTTTTTCAGTACCTTCTTACAAACCTACCAATCTCACTTTTTGATCACTGCGGTCTGCTTGACCACATTAGCACAGGTCGTTGCATGGGCAGCGCCCTGGCTTCAGAAGCAATCCCTGTGTCAATGTAGAAGCCAACGCAGCACAAACCACAAATACCACAGGTCGCCAATAATAGAAGGCTTTACGGCGTTAGGGGCGGTGGGAAAAGTGCTGAGAGCTGTGAAAAGCATTCAGAGGAAAACTGGACCGGGACGGATGCTACATGGCTGCTAAACGGACGGGCTTACAGTTAATCACAACTAATAAAAGAAAGAGCAGGTCCTTACTCAACTGCTACGGGTGGCCAGGTTCTTATCTAAACATAAAAGAAAGTGTCAATATATGCATATTTACTATACAGGGTGCCAAAAGTCACAGGACACCGCCTTATTCCAGGAACAAAATGAAAAAATATATATCTAAATACCCTAATGTAATGGGTGATGGGGGGGCCTATCTTTTAGGACATATCTGGAACATGAAAGCCATCTTGAAAGCCGCTATATTGGATCAACGGTTAGTTTTTCCAATGGGAAGGTGGTCATGTAGGATATCAAAGAAGATCAGGATTGTCTCAGGAATCGATTGGTGCAATCAGATTGGTAATATAAAATTATCACAGAAAGTTCAAAATCTGTTGTTCGACACAGGTAACTAAAACTCGAATTGATGATTCTGATGTCCGTATCATAACGTACTGCTGTATCATAGCAACGGATTCAATAACCGACACCCAAAAAGATCACCAATTCCACACAGCAACCATAGCCAAATTCTGAGGAACCGAGACTGTGGACGATAAGCCGACCAAGAAACCTCAACTGCGGATTGGCAGCCTTCGCAAAAAAGTCAGAGACGCAACGGGCGACGTGTCCTGTAACTTGTGACTCACCCTGTATTTCTTACGGACACGTATTGGTACAGTTTATCGTTTAAGAACCGGCTGCTCGAGACAGGAATTCCTGAGGAGCTGTGTTGCCATGGTGCGCCAGTACAGGAATAGGGTCGACATTGGCTCTTCTAAGCTCTTGCTCCAGTGGAGAGCAAAACCGAAGCATTCTTCACGTGACCTCGAAAGATCTCCAGACTGCTTTTAGTTACTGATTGACGTAGAACATAATAACCAGGGTTTTTATTGGTCGTTGGCTAAATGTACCCGGAAGAACAGGGTAGACATGCCAGACGTTGCATACATGTAGTCTAGACGAGGGTGAAGCAGACTAGAATATCAGCCTTGTGATCATTGCAATATGGCCGATTAAATGGTCTAACACCTTTTGCTAAAACTGAGTAGTAGTAGAAGTAATGCTGGACATACGGCGCCACCAAGTCAACAATTTATTGACAGTCCCTGACTGTCCAAACTCAATGGATCCCTAGCCCATTCTGTTTGTTAGATCAGGTGTACATCGACCTACAGGGGTGGCTATTGAGCGTTCCTAGAAATCAGCATTATCTGGGCGGGGCCACAAAGCATACATGGACATACACAGAGCATCTTAGACTTAAGGCCAGACTTTTTTTTTAATGGTATTTCTCGAATCTGCCGCACCACCAATGGTTGAAATAAAAAAAAATAATAAAAAAATATTTTCTTAGCTTTTTCCGCTTTTTCTTCTGTTCATTTAATTGTTTTCCAGATTTACTTTCATTTCATTGCAGGTTACATAAATTACATTTTTAAATAAAATATTTTTTTTTTATTTTTTCCTCCTTTCTTGTATTGATTCCACATAGTTCTCGAGAAATTGAAAAGTGCTGAAAATGTAATTTTTTTTCCCCTCCCTCCTCAGTAGATTCTTAAGTAGGGACATCCGAGGAACAAGCAATTAAAAAAAGTCTGGCCTAATTCTCAAATACCATCAAAATACCAGTTTGAACACCTTTCGCTGAACTGCCATCGACCGCTAACAGAAATTTTGCTCGGAAAGTGTTTCTCTTCCGCCGCAGTTCTGTCGGATCATAGTTCTCGACTTGAGTGATATTCTCAGCAGGTCAGCAGTTTCACTGCGCCTCTTGGTTGTAACGGTGACGCCGGATCTCCGTTACGATGAACCCATGTACAAAAAAGGGAGATCTGCTTAGACGTTACGGATCGTACGGCTCGCTACAGAAACCTCTTTGTGCGTTCTTATCCGTGTTGTTGCTATGGCAACTTCAGTTAGTACTTAACAATAACAGGTAGTTATGGAGCCCAAATGAAAAGTTATGGGTTATCAGCAATTTAGGCCAAATTGCCTCTGTCTGCTCGCGTTTTCTCTGGAATAAGAACGTCTGCCAAGTGGCGTGAAAACCCAGCGCAGCCGGCAAATACGGATGCTGAAAACAGCAGCTGATTACATGCAAACAGTGAGTCACAGGCAAATCAGACAAAGATAAGACAGCAATTGGGTCTGGATTTTGGACTTTTATACTGTCCTCCATGACGGACGAGAATCCCCCCCCCCACCTACATTATCTAAATAATATAATAATAATAATAATAATAATAATAATAATAATATGACAAACAACATGAACTTGCATATGCAGTTACAAACAGTTACAAATAAATACATTTAGGATCTTTCTAGGACTGTTGTTTGCTCGATAATGTAACAATACTAATACTAAGGCAGGGTTCAATACAATGTTGACAAGAACCACAATCATTAATTATGTGGCTATAAAAAGGACAATAAATACGGTGTACAAAAACCTAATAACAAGCAAGGTACTGTTTATGAACCTAGATTATTATTTGGCAACAAACACATAAAAAAGTACATTTATACAGATGCTGCGTTTCTACGGCAACCTTTGCCTGTGTTTTTAAGTGTGAATAGGTGGCACATGTGGGTAGCGGTGTACCCTTACACCTCGTTTTGGCACATGTGGGTAGCGGTGTACCCTTACACCTCGTTTCGATTCAAGCTAGAGGACGGCGGGAAGTTTTTTTACGTACAAAACCGTCCAACAGTCCAAGAGTTATACAAAATACACTACTAGTTTTGAACAAAAGGAAAGAGCTGTAATTTTTTTGAGACAGAATCTAAAATGACATCCTGAAAATCTGCTGTATGCTTTTGAAATAATAAATGAACATTTTATTGCATTAAATCTTGCATTTGATCACCTATCAATCAGCAAGAATTCTTGCTCCCCCCCCCCTGTCCTGCACTCATTACCTGTATTAATTACACCTGTTTAAACTCGTCACCTGTATGAAATTCACCTGTCCATACACCCAGTCAATCGCACTTCAACCTTCTCCACCATGCCCAAGATCAAAGAGCTGTCTAAAGACCTGCACAAGGCTGGGATGGGCTACAGGACAATAGGTAAGCAGCTTGGTGAGAAAACAGAATGATAAAGTCCAACGATGCGCAACACTGTTCATGAACCAATGCTTTCTCCAAACGGGAAGGTGTACTGGTTACTGATTACTGAATCGAAACCCAGCCTGTATATTCTCCCCAGGTTCACATTCACTCACTGAGGCTCTGATTCGTGTCTACGATAGCCTAGCGGTTAAGGTACTGGACTCGAATCCCACCTCTGCCAAGCTGCCACAGTTGGTTCCCTTAAGCAAGGTCCATTACCCACCATTGCTCGGATTGTAAGACTGTATGAGTTGTAAGTCGCTCTAGATAAGAACGTCTGTCGTAAATGGAAATGTTCATGCAAAGCCACGATTCATCTGGCTGATCTTCTGGGTTGCTCATAATAATGTCTATGGACGCATTTTTGGTTTCCGTCACACAAACGTATTAGTCGGTTCAAACATTAGTCGGTTCTTTTTATCACTCATGTTTCCGGCAGTACGTATGTCGTGTTTAGATATCGTTCGCATACAGGTTTCTTTAGAATACTCGGTATATTTACATTACAGCAGCATTAAAAGACTACGAGCTTGTCCACGCCCTGTTTCACGAACCGTAATGTGGCTGTTGTAGGACAGAAGTATTAATTAGTAAGACATTTAAAGATTGTAACTTCAGAATGATCAAACAAGCACAAACAAGACTTGTCATATATGTTAATATAATATAGATGTTTTGTTTTTGGAACATTTTTTCATTAAAATCCTGAACTATCTTCATTTGTCTTTTCTGAGTACTGTTTTAGTAATGATAATGTTGCATTTGGAACACCTTATGTACATCTTTATTATACAGTCTTCATATTGTCATCTTTCTGCACTTTCACTATCTAATCTAATGTACAACATCTGAATAGCCTCATATTTACACATAGATAACTCTGGAATCTACATTGCCTCTTTGCAACTCTTCGTTCGCCCATAACATAACACTGAATAATAAACAGTCTTCAGCCAGGTGCAATTTGCAGACTTGGCCTTGGCACTTTGCTCTTCCTCACGGTTCCCGGCTGCTACAAAAACCCTTTTGCAACAACGCATACACAAGCTTGACTGATGTGCAGTAACGGTCGAACAACAACCGCCTTTGTGCGTGAATGTATACGCATATATACTGTAGAGGTGGGCGTAAATCCAATACGTGCACAAGTCTTAAAGTTTAAGGCTCATGCTTCTGTGATAAATCATTCAAGTATCAAGGAAGTCAAGAAAGTATCCAGTCAAGCCATACGAAACTGACGGTCGAACTCCAGTTCTTAAGTGTAATTCAGTGAGAAGACAGTGGGTTGAATTTTATTTTTAACATTAAGACATGCTGTTGCTTTTCTTCTTGGACTTGAACTCTGGTCAAATTCATCATGCCAGACACACAGCCTGCCAGGATCCCCCAAAACCACATGGAATGCCATGCCATTTTCTATACTAAAATGCAATATCTGAAGGTTGTCTGTTGTCTTTTCAATCAATACGCAATCTATTCAAAGTCAAATCTAACATCCCAGGTAGAAATGTACTCTGAAGTTTGACGGTGGAGCCACAAAGCGGCCAAATTCCCCTCAAAAAATCATAGTAAAAGTGTGAAATAATTTATGGTCAGTTCATAATCAACCAAGTTTACTATTTTAATATATGAAATTTGACAGTGGAACCACAAAGCGGCCAAATTGCCATTAAAAGTTCACAACAGAAGTGTGAACTTTATGGTCAAACTGTGAAAAGTTCAAATAAAAACTGTCAAACAATTAACAGTTTTACTCTAAAATCTCACAGTCCATTTTATCCTGGGATAAATCCTGGGTTATATTGTTGGCGAATATATGACTATCCAAAAAGTCAGAAAGACAGACGTAACGTTCTTCTCTTTGTAGGTTTTAAACGGGCACAGAAACGAAGATGAAAATGTTTTTAATTCATATAAAACTGCTAAAAACTTACTGTTATTAAACACAAATCCTGACTTTGGTCACAAACGTATGTTGTAACGCTACATATTAAAGAGAAAGAAAACCCGTTTAAGAATGTGAGCACTCACCAGTTTCGGCTCTCATTGAGAAAAAAGGAAACAACTTTAAAACGGATTGGGTTAAACAAATGTCGGTTGGACCTGTGAGTCAGATGTAATCCGAACAGAGGACGGATGCGTTTATATGAAGTTCTTCTCTCACCTCTGTGCTCTTTTCCTCAACAGTTTATATCACTGGTTGGCTAGGGTTAGCAAACCTCCAATGGGCGGGAGAAAAGCTCCCAAAACGTCGTGTCAGAGATCCGTTCCTATTCCCCGTCTGTTTTCCTATTTAAAATGGCCACATTTTAATGTGCTGTTATTTAAAATAGTCATATTTTAATGTGCTAATATTTAAAATAGTCATACTTCAACTTCGTGCTGTACATGACGGTTGGCATATTTAAAAACAAACGTCTTTAACGCGAGCAAACGCGCACGTGGTATGTTTACATTTCAGTCAGTCAAAAGACAGATGTCACTGAGTTTAATCTATAATATTAATATTCATCTTTAATATTAACACCCAGAATAAAATAGGTACTATGAATTTTGACTGTGGAATCACAAAGCTCGCCAAATTACCCTCAAAGTTCATAGAACAATTACAATTTACAATTTTACTGACTGCTGCTTTGAGACAATGCTCCATTGTAAAAGGCGCTATATAAATAAACCTGAATTGAATTGAACTTTTGACGGTGGAACCACAAAGCGGCCAAATTTCCATCCAAAAAAATCATAGTAAAAATGTGAAATAATTTATGGTCAGTTCATAATCGACCAAGTGTACAATTTTACTATGAATTTTGACAGTGGAATCACAAAGCGGCCAAATTACCCTCAATGTTCATAGAACAATTACAATTTACAATTTGACTACGAATTTTGACAGCCGAATCACAAATTTCCATCAAAGGTTCATAACAGAAGTGTGAACTTCATGGTCAGACTTTGAAAGTTCATTTAAAAACTGTCAAACAATTTACAGTTTTCCTCTGAAATCTCACAGTCCATTTTATCCTGGGATCTTCTGTTGACGTTAGATTTTTGAGAATATATGACTATCCGAAAGGTTAGAAAGAGCGTAACGTTCTTCCCTTTGTAGGTTTTAGACAATGCTCCATTGTAAAAGGCGCTATATAAATAAACCTGAATTGAATTGAATTGAACTTTTGACAGTAGAACCACAAAGCGGCCAAATTATCATCAGAAAGTCATAGTAAAAGTGTGAAATAATTTATGGTCAGTTCGTAATCATTCAAATTTACTATTATACTATGACTTTTGACAGTGGAAACACAAAGCGGCCAAATTACCATCAAAAGTTCCTAACAGAAGTGTGAACTTTATGGTCAGACTGTGAAAGTTCAAATTTACAGTTTTAGTGTCACATTTAACGGTCCATTTTTTCCCGGGCGTACAGTATGTTTTAGAAAGCGCCAGGAACTGGACCACCACACCAGCGCTGAGCACATGAACCAAACCTGCTAACGGACCTCAGGATCAACACAAGAAGAAACATGCTGTTTTGACCACAGCTTTGTTTCATTAAATATCACCTGTTGTACTTACATCCTCTCTGGTTACAATTCTCATTGTGTGGACTGATTAATTCATTTGCTTACTTCCTTCAATCTACTCTGTGCGGGAAAAAAACCCAAAAGTTTCCAACTGGTAACAACCGGTTTTAAAGATCATGCTTACAATATTCGTGACAAGTCAACACCATTTCATATAGTTGCAATTTTCTTGCTTACCACCAACACATCACTAAAGTTACTGTTCAGGATTTGGAGATTTGGCATGTTTTTGGTTTGAAGCAGAACCAAAATGTTTCTTCTTCTATCCTATCTTGCTTCCATTTGCATTCATTAAGGAAAGACATTTTGACATGGTTCTAGCATTGATGATGATTAAATCGAAACGTTCCTGTAAGCAAACTTCAAGAATTTAATAGAAGAGCTTTCTGTCTACAAACATTTGTCATCTAGCAGATGCCCTTATCCAGAGCGACTTCCAATTAATAGTCTTACAATTAATATTCTTACAATCCAAGCAATTGTGGGTTAAGGGCCTTGCTCAGGGACCCAACTGTGGCAGAGGTGGGATTTGAACTCTGGACCCTCTGGTCCATAGTCCAGTATCTTGACCACTAGACCACCACAGTCCCCCAGTTGCCAAACAGTTGATCACTTCCAACTTCTAAACTCTTTAATATTCTGTATCATCCCCAGATTTTTATGATTGGTACAGCCCTCATTGTTCTGGCGCTGTTGTGAGTTCACCCACCAAATATTTCTGAAATAGAAAAGTTATTCACGTTGTTTTTCGGATGCTCGGATTCCCGTTTGGGACGAAGCACGTTTTTGATTCGGATCGAAAACTAAATGGACATCAAGAATCTTCTATTGCTCTGGAGAGTTTGGTGAACACCCCAGACGAGTCTCCTTGACAAAACAATTCAAAGCACGACTTGGATGACTGGGATCCTTCGCAGGTTGTTTTTTTGTATTGTGAAAATACCAGGTCAAAAATATTGCCGCATTTCCATCACTTTGCATACATTTGCTTTGACAGCCCTGGTCTCCACTTAGAGACGTCCTGCCTTCTGGATATGCTTAGATTTCGTGCATTCCTTCACACGACACAGAGCGACTTTATTTTGAAACGTTAAATCATTTGACTTTTGTTGGAAGAACCTCTGCTAGAGTGGACCAGCGCATGTCAGTACCACTTCACCGAGAAAACAAACAACAGAAAAGGCAAGGATGTAAGGAGGAAAAGCCTGAACACAATCTCGCACACAATTTGCATACCTGTGATACCAGAAGTAGTGACAGATAAGACATTTAGCATCAAGTTTTACTTGTTTTCCACTGTAACGAAAATGGTGTGAGATCTCACAAATACCATCTCCTGTCAGGTACGTCTAGTGACATTCTTGAGAGCAAAGATTCTTCAGAAATGTCCAAATTGTGTCGGTCTTTGTGTAAAGAGACACTTTTGCAAATGCATCCATCAGCAGGCAGGCACGGATGTTACACATAGAATAACAGACTGATGATACTGAAACTTGTCTCCGGCAGCACTTTCCTTTTACAGAATGTACACTGTATACACGATGCTTAGATAAATTTCATGCGAACATGTTACCCACAGCACCACAATCCCACCAGTGACTCGCCTTTAGTCCCAGTACAACCTCCACAGGTCAAACCTCCATCAGTACAAACTTAACCAGCCCATTATAAAGCCTGGACTGCACTGTCAGTCCATTTTATTTTCATTTAAAGCACAAAGAAGTGACACGTTTTTACAGCTACTGGTGTAGAAATATTTAAAAATGGTAACTGCCCTTGACATGGACACTTGTGACACTCAAGGTTCCACAAAACATGAAATGGCAGCCAAAAAAAAAAAATCCTAGTTCCTGTTGTGCAAACTCCTGATAAAGGGGGCACTTTAGGGGCACAACAGTCCAACACGGGTATCTGGGGGTCTTAAAAAAAAAAAAAAAATACAAGTGACGCTGTTATCAAAATATATTTTATTCTGGACTTTTTCGATTCGCTCCGACTCAGAATCGATGACAAAACGTCAACACAACGTTGCAGCAAATTGAGCGAGAAATAAAACGGGGTAATACGGGGAGGTCCAAAACAACAGAAGACAAGTGGCCAAACCGATATTTACATGGTCCAGGATTTAAACGATATGCACACTTAGGTACTTTAGGGTTCCTTTTTTATTTTTATTTTTTTTAACAGAGACACCTACAAATAAAGCGGAATTACAAAAGATTTCAAAAAGAGTACAAAATGACACGGCAAGGCGTGCGCAGGGGACTGAAAGAAGCCTCCGTAAAAAGTGTGTCTCTTTAAAACCGAAAATGTTATAAAATACCATTCCACTGTCATAGACAATATAATAAATAGGCATCTTTATGGTACAATCTATGTAGCATTGATTAGAAGCAAGCATCAAAATACTTATCTCTTTACAAAAGATTCACGACATTCTGGACAAGAAGAAAAAAAAAGAAAAGAAAAGAAAAAAAAAAAAGACGGCAAAATGGCGATTAGACGGAACCGGGACGTCGAAACCGGGACGCCGCCGGACCAGTCGGCCTAGTAACAAACGTTGAGAACAGCATCCTACAGAACCTAGCTAATTCAAGTCAATACGAGTACTTTTTAAATGTCGAGGGGAGAAAAAAAAAAAAAAAAAACGAATTAAGTGCTCGACGGAACTCTAAAGTGCGGGACAGTGACGGTCACGGATTCCGGCCTTCCGCTTTCGATTCTGAAAAACTATGACTGTCTAATGGTATTTTATACAGAAAAGCACGTGCCAACGACACGCTCGAGAGCTTCCGCGAACTCAGCTGGCGTTTTGCGAGAACGTTTGAGAATTTTCGGGGTCCCCGTCGTCAAGTTGCACTCTTGGACGCCCACGACTCGAGAAGCAAGAAATGCATACGACTTTTTTTTTAATGCACAGGCCAAATTCAGACTCAAGGGCAGGCGTTTACAAAATCCACACAGGTTTACGACTTCGTACAGAGGCCCAATCGTGACCAACGAACGGAAAACGGCTCTAATCGACTTTGGAAACCATCGCGATGTTAGTTAGCGTCACTTCTTAACAAAACAGGACATTTTCGCTGCAACTGCCGTTAATTTGGACGACAGACAGCTAGCTAGTATGAAGCTCCATCTCTGCTTTCTCTAGTCTAGCGATTATCTTCATTTAGTGGAAATATCATCTGTTTTTTAAATCCACTCCAAAAATGGTTTGCCTAACAATGCATAGCTTGTATAATCCAGAAACCCCTTCCAACAAACCAAATTTTCCAACGTCAATTAAACAAAAAGTCAAAAAATCAAATTAAAAAAAAAAAAAAAAAAAAAAAAAAAAAGAAGAAAAAGGGACACCTCGTAAAAGACAAACCTGTCTGTTTTTGGAAAATATCAGCCGTTCTGCAAGTTTTTACGTTTTGAATCTCGGAGTTTCAGAGGATTTTGTTTTTTTTTTACGTTCCCAATTTTGGAATAAAGAACAAATTGTTTGTATTTTGGTATTATAAGAGTGACGTTATTAGGGTTTAAATCGGTCCTTTTTCCACATGTATGTATGTATGTATGTATGTATGTGTGTGTGTGTGTTCAGAGTCGGTGAATTTGTCCATGTACACACTCGCCGTCGGCCTGTTGCTTTCCGTTGGCAGCATCATTTTCGCAGGTCTAACACACAAACCTGAAAAAGAGACACACAATTAAGAGAAGTCGTTAAAGGTTGCCCAGCCTGGGGACGGAGCTATATAAATCCTATAATTTGCCTACATAATTACCCCAACCATCATAAACTGACTGTGGTAGCCTAGCGGTTAAGATACTGGACTATGCACCAGAGGGTCCAGGGTTCAAATCCCACCTCTGCCACAGTTGGGTCCCTGAGCAAGGCCCTTAACCCACAACTGCTTGGATTGTAAGGCTGTATCAGTTGTAAGTGGCTCTGGATTTATGGCATAAATGACATAAATGTAGGCCTTCTGTGGAAAGGGAAAGGGGTCAAAATGGAGGCATATAAGATGATGTGCAGATCGTCCTGGGCATCAACATCGTACATATAAAGGCAGCCGAAATTCAGTACGCAGCAATAAAAAGTGAAAAGTGTGTTATTATTAAACAGAGAAATATTATACAATGCCTTTGGTATGGAAAGCATATGAAATACAGAAGACTGGAATGCCTTATTGACTAGTACGTGAGACCAAAAAAACCCCATAATAATCGTTTCTGACTTTTTGTTTCGATGAAATCAGTAAATGAAATTTCACAGCGGCTCAGTTGGAGTGAATTCCTAAGCTGGTGTGCCATATGAGAATGTACTGTAACGTTAATTTGGTCTCTCCCTATGTTATTGCCCCTGAACATTGACTGCGCCAGTTGCTGTCATCTGATGTGTGAACTGAATTATAGATATCTAATTTCAACCCAACTTGAGGCCAGCAGGCCTTCAGTGAACAGCATGGATATTTTATCACCAGTCGAGAAATAAATAAAAACAGTGCTGGCTCAGGCAGAGCAGATCTCATGCGTTTGTTACGGGACAGATATGAAAAGAAAGGACAAGAGCGAACCTTAATTCTTTATTATTCATTACGATAAACATAAAATTACCGCAGAGCCGCTGTTTATTTCTATAGAGTTCTTTATCGGAGGTAAAAAAAAACATTCAAGTCACAAATCCTCTTGACTGCAGTAACAAACGGCTAGCGGGGGAAAACCTTTGCTCAGACTTTGCTAACAGGGTGTGCGGGTTATAAAAAGAGAGTACGCTGAAAGGTTAAAGCAATTTCACAGTGTGTGACCGTAGATGGTGTCTCTTTCTCATCTAGGTTTCCAGCCGCGCTCTCGACGTGGCCTGTGACCCACTGCATAATGTCACAGGTCTAGTGCTAATTAGTCCTCTGCATGAAAACATCCTATTAGCATGCAAGTATTTATATTTATCAGTAGTCGGGACCGATTGGTAACGAACACAGCAGTCTTTTCCTTCAGTTTCCAAAGTGATATGTACTTAATGCAGCATTGATAAAAGCCTAGTGGTTAAGGTACTGGACTCTGGACCAGAAGGTCCTGGGTTCAAATCCCACCTCTGCCAAGCTGCCACAGTTGGGTCCCTGAGCAAGACCCTTAACCCACCATTGCTTGGATTGTAAAACTGTATAAATTGTAAGTCGCTCTGGATAAGGGTTAATGCCCAGCTAGTTTGGAAAGAGTGTGTACGAAAACCTGATTATCTTTAACACCCTGTTGCTGTGCTTCAGAATGACTGTACTATTAACAGAGATCGATAAATATTTACAAACCCTCTCATTACTTATCTTAAGTTTGCAACTTTATTGTAAAAAGTTTAATTCATATTGTTTATTTCATAGCTTCATGATATTAAATGTGCTTAAAACGCGTCCGGCTTTTCCTCACTACATTTCCCAGCATTCATCAGTCCAGCCATGTGACTCCCTGGATCAGCATGGAGATCTTACTTATATATTAAACAGTTATACAGTTTTACAAAACCATGAACATAGAGCGTTTTGATAATAAAGATCTAAATACAGGGGGAAGTCAAAAGAACACAGGACACCTTCTTATTTCATAAACAAAATGGAAAAGGACATATGAGGGGGGTTATCTTTTAGGCTGTGTCCATGGTCGCCATTTTGAAAGCTGATATGTTGGATCAAGCCAAGTCTTGCCAGTGGGAAGAAGGTCATGTGGCATATCCAAGGAGAACAGAATTGTCTCAGAAATCGCTTGGTGCAATCAGAAAAACACAAAGTTCAAAACGTTTGTTGTTCATCAGAGGTAACTGAAGATGGAATTGACGATTCTAGCGTCCGGGGAACGCAGCTGCCGTCCGTCTAGCGACAGAATACAACAACCGACAAGCACTGTTTTCACACAGCACTGTTACAACCCTCGACCAAATTCAGAGAAACCGGGACTGTACACGGCAAGAAACGTAGTGATGATCTGAAGAACCGCTACCGACCAAGAAACCTCAACTATGGTTTTGGCAGGGACGTGTCCTCTGACTTTTGACTAACCCTGTATATCATGTCATTTAATGAATCCCAACCACGTTTTTTTTCCTACTACTACATTACTTGTGTCACATGACACATCGCTACATCACGCACTGCCAATTTCCTCATCAGTGTGAGTGAGATTATTTACATTTAAATTCAGAGTGTATTTATGTTTATTAACGGATTTCTATTATTTCCCATTCAGTTAAAAAAAAACAGGGATTACCCTTTACTCCTGAGGTACATTAGACACGACTAGAGCATTGGCTAGAACCAGGTTCAGAGGAGGGAACATTTTGGCCAAATGGCATGTGCAGACCTGGCCCCGTATTCGTAATGTTTCTAAGAACCCTCTTAGAGAGCGTCGTAAGAGTGACACTCTTCACCCTTGATTAAGGAGAAGACAAAAACGTTCATCTCAGTGAGGAGGCAGGGGTGACCCCCTTGCTAAGTATGGCGCTTGATTTTTTTTAGGACTGTGATTGGCTGTCACAGCCTTCACTCACTTTCTCTATGAACTTAGGAAAATACTAAATGTTTTTATTTCTACTTTAATACCTGCTGCAGCATTTGTGTTGAATTCTAACTATTCGTTCTGAATTTTCATTCAGTAAGAGTATTTCTTAGATCATTAATAACAGTTTATGCTCACTGATAATTGGCTCATATCTTCATATGCTTTGGTCATGTTTGATTAGAGACACTTTCTGGTCATTTGTAAGCAATACCTTCTCTACTCTGCTGGAATGGCCTGTTCCTCCACATTATTACAAGACCCAAAGTTTGTTTCTTTTAATAGATGATTCTATGGATCCTTTTCCTATCCATCAAAAGCGGATCTTCTTGGCTGGATTTACAATTGTGGTTGGAAATTGTGGTTTGAACCCCACGACCCGCACATACCCTCTGGACTAACTATTTCATGACATCACTCTTTTGGAACAACGGCTAGAATGAACAGGGCTAAAACAGAAACAATTACATTATGGCTTTGTATTGAGAAGAAGTTGTTAAAATTGTTGAGAATGTAACGGTAGTATAATATCTACTATGGTTACAATATGTTTAATTTATTTATCTGAACTTCATTATTGTCTTGTCCTACCCAGTGATGTATGTATGTTTGTATGAGTGTGTCTGGATCATAAGTAGCTCACCACTGATCTTTAATTGTGAATCCTTTGTTTCTTTTTTGTGTGTACATCCTAGGCATCTGTTATTGTTATTATGTGTGATAACCTGTATTTGGTGCTTGTTTCGGCATTTTACAAAGTTAATAAAAATATGCATCACAAAAAAATAACTGTTTATGTTGTCATGGGTTCTGTTATTGTAGTTTGTATGTAGCCTTGGAGCATTTTTATATGTTATAATATTTGTACTGAATCAGCTTTTTTGTACTGCCTGTTATATGTGGACAGTATCCATTCATGGCTATATTAGAAATCCAGACTGTATAGTATGTATTTAATTAGTTCACTAATTTGACTATTAATACAAACCTAACTATTTCAGCTAACATCTAGGCAACCCAAGTAATATGGGGTCATTTTTGAGTGTTGGTCCTCCCAAGGTTTCTTCCTTTAACATTTAGGGAGTTTTTTCTTTCCACTGTCGCCCTAGTCTTGCTCAATTTGGAATTGGCCTTTTAAGATCATATAATATAGTAAAGCTGCTTCGAGACAATGCTCCACTGTAAAAAGTGCTATAGAAATAAATTTGACCAGATTTTGCTGAAGTGAAGCGTTTTGGAAAGAAACGGTCAGGTTTTGGTCTAAAAGGAAGACTGTTTATAAAGAAAATAACCCTATACTGTTTAGTATGTCTGAGGATGTGTGAGAATCTTGTGGGGTGTTTGCAGCTTCTAGAAGAAAATATGATAAGTTTAAGGACGCAATCAAAACAAGCAGAGCTGCAGGGGTTGTTGTGGGGTTAACCCGACAGCTGCCATTCAACCTGCCCAGATAAACCAGAGAGTGGGTTAAAGTGGGTGAAAGGATTTATTATTTGTACTAGAGAGCTGAAAAAATGAGCTTAAATCTGAGAAGCTCTTGCTTTTGGGCTGCTCTGTTTTAAATTGTCAAAATGTCATCATATCTGGACATCTGCAGCTTGACCTTCTGAAGAAATGCAGTTATGTTTACATGTCATCCAGCAGGTCAGAGTGTCTCTTATTGAATGGCAGTCGGTGGAACAAAAACAATGAGCTGACGGTGATGTGGCCACGGGTAAACGTCATGTCAGTATTGATGTGGTTAAGTGAATGGACCCATTGGTTTTTGTGTTAGGATACCTAAGAATCTGGTTTTACACACACACACACACGCGCACATGCACACACACACACACACACACACACACACACACACATACATAGAGCATTGATGAGTTTAAGTGAATATCCATTGGATTTTCATTAGACCAGCTCATCTTCTGACATCTGTGACCTTCCAGAGGAGACGTTGTGACCTTTCTTTCTATCCCAGACATGAAATGAAAGCCACAATAAATTGTTGACAGGAGGGACTTTTCTGATTTTCTAAAACACAATTAGGTGCTCGTTCCTAAAGGAAAAGAGCAAAGAGTCAAAAGATGAAAGTTAGGGGACGGCAAAGTGAAAACATTTCGTAATTACTTCAGTAATGAGTTTGGGAGTTTTTACAGAGGGAAACAATTATAAAAGTACAACATTAAACATAAGAAATGTCATCAGGCAATTATTTTACGTTCAGTAAACACTCGTCCTGCTGATGTTCGGAATGGGTCCAGTGATCCAGGAAATAACCTAGGTCCATGTTAGGGTCACACCCCATGGACTGGTAGGGCTCAACACCTGAGGTAAACCCAAAGTTTAGTTGTACAGTAGTTTTGCGCAAGTCATGCTCATTCCTACATACCAGTGTGTGTGTGTGTGTGTGTGTGTGTGTGTGTGTGTGGTATAAATAAACTTGGTTCATAGCCTGCCATTTTTGGCACAAACCAGAGAAGATGGAAACCAAACATGTGCTAGTGAGAGGGAGAAGGAGGTGGCGAGGCAAGGAAGAAAGCTTTTTTTTTTTTTTCAGTTCGCCTCTCACTTTACTGAATACAGCAGGCAAGTGTTTGCTAAAATGGGTATGCACAGCTTTATCACTGTTTGTATGATTCATAGCTATTGTTGCTATTTTCTCTGAGGGCATACATTCGTAGGAGTCTGGGTATATTCACGGTCCTGGGAATAAATATAATTTGAGTGAAATCAGGTGAATTTTGTCAGCTGTTGTAACTCACGGGCTCTTTATAACAAAGACGCAACACGGCACGTTTCTGTTTCTCAGCAGATGAAGGCCTGATTTGGGACGAGGGATAATTATATATATATATATATATATATATATATATATATATAAAGACCTAAGGAGATCCACGTGGCTCAGAGTGTGCTTAAAGTATAAAAAGTATATATATGGTTTGCATCTCATTTACTCCTGCTTTTTTCTTTCCTTTTATTTCATTCTCTTACTTTCATTTGGCTTCTCCTTCAAAAAAATGTAAAAATGTAGCATGGCAGAGGAACTGGTGCCATATAATTGCCAAATGAGATGTTCAGGTTACATGAAACATTATGTGAAAGAGACTTTAACGGTCAGAAAATACTAGACCTGAACATCACATTAATTAAGTTGTTACACATTTAATTACCTGGCAGATACTGTTATCCAGAGTGACTTAAATGATCTACTGTGGTATAATATAAACACAGGATTATGCTGTAATTTGTTCCACTCGGGACAGTCAGAAGTATTTTATAGGTCAAAGAATGTGCTAGAATTGAAAAAGGATTCTTTGCAGGAAGCACCTGTGTATACTTTGTAATCGTTAAAGGCAAGTGATCTTGATTGATTTCCAGCTCTCATGATAAAGGACTTAGGGTCAGTTTGGAGGTTGTGGAAGAATTTCTGGATACCAATGCTTAAAAATAACCAAATTAAAAAATGAAAAAGACATACCCCGAGTCTACGTGCTGCTACCCCAGTGATAGGACGTGCTAAATGTTTCACTTTAATTTTCTTAATTTTTAGATTATGTGTTGTATTACATTAATTTGTTTTTAATCATTGATTACATACAAATAGGCATAAAAAATTATTTGGGAATGGATTAATCTTATTTACATGACTTGTTATGGGGAAATGTGGACCTGAGTGACTTTGACGAAGCCGACCTGTCGAGTTGACCGAGTTAGAGAATCTACAAACCAGTGATCAGCAGGATCCACAGAGTTCTGTCACTGACCTATGACAAGGAATTGGTACCCAAAGCTCATTAATGTGAGAACAGCAGAAGGGCTGCTCTGACACAAGACACAGTCACAATTCTGGTTATAGCTCGAGTGTCACCACAAGCACTGTATTGCCACCTGCTAAAAATGGGCCTCCATGTCTACCCCTGTCCACCCCTGTCTACCACCTATCCAGCCAACAGTGGGCATGTGAGTGCCAGGATCGTACTTCTGAGCAATGGATGAAGGTCAACGAGTGACATTTACATCATGTGGACAGCCGGGTCCGTCTGCACCTTTTACCTGGGGATGCGATGGCACCAAGATGCACTTTGGAAAGAAAACGAGCCAGTGTGATGCTCTGGGCAATGTTCTGATGAGAAAACCTTGCAGGCATTTAAATAAATATGGGCCATCACCCAAGCATCATTGCGGACCATGTGGTCATTTTGTCTGTAAATCTGTGATACTGTATATATTCCCCAGACAAAACATTAAGGTTTAAGGTGTAAGTAGCTTCAGGCCCGAGGAGATGGTGTCACATGAGGATGATCTGGACATAAATATCTGTGGGCTGTGAGACAGGACTGATGGACTGCTCAAACTGAGGTTGTACAGTGCAGTGTTCGATGTGTGAAAAATGGCTCGGAAAGAAGATGCATAAAAAAATGATTGCATTTGGGCGTGTCAAAGCCATAGCCTGAAAGAAGTAGCTGAATTTTTAGTTGTGTATGGTCATAATGATTTACCAGTGGTGGCAAAATGGAAAGGAGACCAGCAGTCACCAGGAGATTCTATTTGGAACGTTTCAGTGACAGGTGACTGAATTTTTTTGCCCGCTAAGTTTATTCTGGCGTGCTGTAGGTGTACTTCAGAATTTTCAATATTCGTACACAAATGTCACCCAAAACATCAATTTTCATACAACTTATACAATAATACCACTTTTAAAGTGTTTTAACTCCACCAGTCCAAACTCCGATCTTCAGATTGAGTACAAATGGGTAAATTCATGATAATTAACATAATCACTCCAAGAGCAAGTTGTAAAATAATATTACAATTCTAATAATATATAATTATAATACTCTAGGAGGACACAAAGGATCCAAAGGTAACTCCGAAGAAAGGAGCAACAGTGGCGTACAATGGACCAAAAGATCACACAGACATGGTGGTGGTTGTATCATGGTTTCGACCTGTTTTGCTGCTTCTGGGTCGGAAGTGCAAATGATAAGGAAATTGTAGTCAATTTGTCCAGTTCAAGAAAATGTGGGACATGCAGCCAGTTAACAAGTTACAAGAGTGAAGATTAATGTTTTGGCATGTCCATCAGTCCTGTCCTTAATCCAATAGAAATGTTGTCAACAGAAAATTGTTCTTCTAATTGTTTCCAATGTTTATCTTTAAAGTGCTCTTTGAATTATGCTTGATTTCTTTAATTAAAAAATCGAGTTTTAGGACTTGTGAAAAAATGTTAGTCATATTTTGCGATGCATTTAGATAGTTTCAAAAAATTAGGTAGGTATACACTAATAATTGTGGTACTGCTAATAGTTCTGGGTTTTAGTTGCTTTGTTAGTTTAGTAGTTAGCTTTGGCTGTCTGTGCTTTTAATAAAACTTACATAAACGTTACAAGCCCCCCCCCCCAAATACATACACACACATACACACACACACACACACACACACACACACACACACAAAGAGACTATCTTTGTATTATTGTGTATATACACCGAATGTTTCCTTGAGAGCTTTTTCTATACTGCTTGCAAAACTTATATATATGAATATTTTAGTTTGTGTGAGCAGGGTATTTGCTCCACTCCTGCTCAAATCAGTGTCTGTTTCCAATAATATAAAACTCATTTTGTAGCGAGGACGAGCACTGAAAACCCTTTCCACCCACACAAAGCCAGCGTAGGTTTGGTAGACCAGAATATATTTTTGGAATTGGCCCATCTATTTACTGGTTTAGGTTCCAATACATTATATAATCGTGTGTGTGCGTGTGTGTGTGTGGTTGACTAATAGAAAGTGTAAACATATCCAAAACAATAGAGGACTGGACACTGGTTGTTCTGGATTTGAACTTGAATTTGACCATTTGCCATTGTAGCTGGCACAGTTACTTCATAAGGGCAGGTGGGGCAGAACGTCACCAACATCATCGTCCTTTTTAAGCTATAATTACATATAATGATGCCATTTTAGGTGGCACAGTGGCTCGGTGGAAAGCACTGTTACCTCACAGCAAGAAGGTCCTGGGTTCAGTCTCCAGGTGGGGTGTTCTGGATTCTCTCTGTTGGGCATCTGCATGTCTTCCCTGTGTCCTTGTGGGTTTACTTTATGTTACTTGCATGTTAAGTTAATTGGTGTCTTTATTGTGTGAGTGTGTGTATGAGTGTGCCCTACAATGGATTGTTTTTTTTTTTATCTCGGGTTCCTTATGCGACAGGCTAAGAACCTGCACTCCAGCCTTAGCACCAAGTGCTGCCTGTTATGCCTTATTAACCTGTCTCAAATTGTTATTTATCTAAACGATAGATAAAACATTAGTAGACAGCCGTACATAAATCTAGGATTGAAATGTACACAGTGTCCCTAGATAGGGTTGCCATAATAGTAAGCAACCAGGTCTATGAAAGCTCAAAAGAAGCAATTGGAAGAAGAGAAAAGAAGACAAAAAGTCCAAAACAGGCCACACACTACAATGTGAGATGAGTTGAAAAGAAATAATAATAACGTATATACAGTATATTCTTTTTACTTGGAGGTGGAACAAAACTTGCATGGACTCTCTGGAGAGACACATTGGATCCTATAACAAGCCCCAACAACCTGAAACCCAAAACTATCAATATTTTAAATAACTTTATAGAAAAATAAGCTTAAATGTACATATACCTTTGCTGTAAAGTCAGAGATGCTTGACATCTTCACAATGTCAAGAGCTTCAAATTTTGTTCATGAAACCGAAAGATGAACAATATGAAGCCATCAGGTTGTGGTAGTACTGTAGATCCGGCAAGAATTTACAACCACTTTCACCCCCGGCTGCAACCCAGTATAGACAGTATAACTAGCTGGAAGAGACTGGAATCACGAATCCGACAGGGTGGTTTCTGTGGCATGGACTGGGTAACGATAGCGGACTATGAAATTCCATCCCCCAGAATCTTGAGTGCATAGAGATTTTTGACGGACGAACCGAACATCTTTTATGCATGATGTATGGCTGCAGCAAACGACACTAACAGTGCTGGTTGTGCTAAAAGCAGGGCTAATGGCACTATGCATTCGGAGTATGACAGAGTAAGTAAGGCCTTCATCATCTGACTTTCTGATGTGTGGATGGCTTTCAGGAAACTGAATATCAGATAAGCAGCGAGTCCAGGCAGCATCTCGGGTCAGGTCCTTAAAGGTTGCGCTGATCAGCCGGTCTATTCAGTGTATCCAGTCTATTCAGTTTCCACTGAACCGTGAGGTCATCCACAGTTCTTCAGTAGTTAAAATGTGTTAGGGTGTCTCTAAAAAAGCAGTTAGTCACGTGTTTGTGTGTGACTGTAATGGAGAGAGTAAGACAAAAGGGAACAAAATGATGAGTGTGACGCTCGAGCATATATAAAAGTGCTTAGGCATGCACGTTAATATACTGTGCAAATCAGTTTTAGGGGTTCACAAACTTAATTTTGCTTGGAGACACCTATCACGTAAGCAGCTATAGAAGTTTTCACAAATTATACTGTCTTGTTTTCTTATAGGCAAAGGTGTTATCTGTCACCACAAAAACAGACCAGTATTTTCATATGTACAACCGCCTCGGTTTTACTGGTTTCAGTCAAAAGAGCTTAGTCAACAGCATCCAGTGGCAGTGTCCTGCGAGCACTGATAAAGGATTAGAGGATGACCAACACAAACTGTGCTACAACAGATTAGTTTTTGGGATATACAGTCAATTCCGGTTAGTAAGACCACCAGTTAATGGGAGCAACCGCTTATTCAGACCAAATCCTAAAGTACCAAAACAAATCCTATTATATACGTGTAATGTTATTCGCTTATTTGGATCAAAATTCCGCTTAATCGGACCAAAGAACGTGTACAGTATGTAATATCCGTGAAGAAACTCTTCG
>JAVSBV010000127.1:1745406-1757555 GCA_033117975.1 Parotocinclus spilosoma
GTTCTTGTTTGTACGTTCGCTATACGTGTAAACCGTACAATAAAGGTTTAATAAACATTTAATATGTTACATAGCACATTGTAACATAGGGCATGTTCGTTTAATCGGACCAGCCGGTTATTAGGACGAAAACTCGCGTCCCGATGCGGTCCCATTAACCGGAATCAACTGTGTGTGTATGTATATATATATATCTAATCGTGGAAAGGACAGGTACTAAACTGATTCACCTTTTGCACCATTTTTATGTAAATTTTTCGGTAGTTAAATCTCAAACCACATTAACATACAGACTTAATACTAATCTTAAGTCGATAGTTTTTTTAAAAAAACTGAATTCTTTGGGTTTGGGTTTACACCCTGGACAGGGCGCCAGTCCATTGCAGTTTTCTGTAAACGCACCCCTGAGCAACTTGCCAATTTAGCCAGAATCACCAGGAATTTAAACCCAGGCCCTGCAGGAATAGGGATATAATGATGATGTTCATACTGTGCAAAAGTCTTAGGCCACCATAACTTTACAGATACCATTGTTTCAGCAAAGCTGCACTGCTCACAAGAAGAGGGGACACACATCAAAATGAATACAAAGAGAAGAAGAGCTAAAGAACTGCTGGATAATCTGATCCTGCCCATGCCCCATCACTGTCAGTCTGTTTTGACCCTCTTGAATGATCATACACCCTACTGAACACAATATGGGGGCACTCTGGTCCAGTTTGACCTGCTTCTATTGAATTCACCCCCCATGAATTAATCACTTAATACTTAATCACCATAACTGAGTTTAAATTTCATTTCATCTTGATCGAACAACTTTCCTTGATTTATAATTTGCTTTGCTGATCATCTTGATAAATTCTCAATATTCTTTTTGTATAACGATTAAATATAATTCTCAGTCTCTTCATTCGAATATAACATTTTAAAAATATACACAATTCTAAAAATAGCTTGTAGGCTACAGTGTGACCCCCCCTTTCCACTTGAGCCACAGTGGCATCCAGCAGCTTCATAGGGTTGCCAAGTTGATCCTTTTACAGTCCAAACAAGTTTAAGCAGGAATGGCATTTTTAGAAATGTAGCAGCCAATAAAGCACTTTACTGGAAGGGGAACGGGGTGAAATGACTAAGATTTAAGTCATCAGTTTAAAAGAGCATCGTGAAGTGACGAATCCAAGGTTGACATTTTTGGTTTCAACCAATCAGGTAACAATACAGGCCTTACAGCATTGCTGGAACAACAAATCTAATGGTGGTTTAAGCTTTTTTTAAGCTTTTTTACTGTAGGCTAATAAACCGTCACGCCTTGTATGCTGTGGAAAAAACCTGCTGTGGAGAACGTCAACAGCAGACACTTCTGCAGCGGCTCTACAACCCGATTGTGTCTTCAAACTCGGTAGAGATCTGTGAGATCCAGCGTTGAGATCTGAACTACAAAGACGATTTGAGCATTTTCCCAGCTATTATGCAAATCCCCTGCAACACTCCCACTGTTCGTCCGCACGAGCCAATTAGCACTCTTTATTCGTGATCTTGGTAAACCTGAGCGCGAGCAGTCGCAACGCCGTGTGGGCTCAGGATGAAGCAAGGGTCGTTACAATTGTTTGAGCGGGTCTAATTAGTCTCTTACGAGCCATGTTTATTTACACAATCACGCATGTTTGCGACAGAGCGAATTGCTGAGAAATTGGAATAGCCATCGGACAGCGTTCATCACTCGATGCATTGGCTCTCTTCGCGGACAGGTCGATGACAGAGCTCGGAATTCTAGCATGCATATGAAGCCGTATCTTATCTCACTGCACAATTAACGTACATCCACCCGCACTCGGTCAAGTCTTCAGTCACAGCTAAGAGTAAATCAGAGATCACAGTCAAGCGTCGTCCGTTTGGAGAAATTCTTAATACTGGAACGTGGAAGACGGAATACGACGGAGGTAAACAAAAAAGCTCGGCGTCCCGTGGTTCGATTCGGTGGGCTCCAACGCCAGTGAAACGTCCCATCTTCTTCTCCACCCTTCCTTTCTTCAATATGAAGAAAAGATCGAAGGAAATAAAGGGCGTTAACGTCGAAAATGTCCTCGAGCTCCTGAATTCGAGCGAACGTCCCGAATGCTACCGTTAATAATGGAGAAAGCCTGGAGTCCGGTAGCATGCAAACTGGTTCGCTCGCTGCTAAAGAAACATGCATGCATGCAAACTGAACCTGAGTAGGAAAACGGAGTCGAGTCCAGTGCAAACGTAAACCAAAAAAAAAAAAAAACCCCAAAAAACCAACGCGTTTAGTTCTCGGGAGTAATTTATACACATACTGTTTAGTCTTTTCCTTTTGGAAATCCCAAGCTTTTGCGAGGTCCTTTCCTCAGGTCGGACCTTGAGATATATATATATATATATATATATATATATATATATATATATACGATGGCTGTCCAAGAAGCGTCTCCGATAGTGGCACTCTTTACAATGGAACGCTCCTCAGAGAACAGGCAGCCTGATTTCCTATTCAGACTGAGCAGATGGTTCTTCTGGTCGCTCAGACTCGGATGGGGAGGGTTTGGCTCATTTGTCTCATGTCCTGCACGCCACCTAAACTCTTCCTCTGGTGGCCTGGCAGGGTCCCGCCGATACGGTACAGATCCCTGGAGACAAAAAAAAAGCAAGCGAAAGATGGTGTGAGAAAGGAATTCATAAATATCAATTTGGAATTCTTGACACGGCTGAAACGGAGGGGCTGGAGGAGGACGGTCCGAAATGATAAAGCAGTAATCAATACAATGTGAATAAAGTTTATTAGGTACTTGAGGGAATTTCATTTAAAACCGGATATGGGTGAGTTTATAAAGAATGTACAGTGAGTCAAAAGTCTCAGGACGTGTCTCAGGCTTCATTGTAAACTTTTCCCAAAGGTGGCCAAAACCACGGTTGAGGTTTCTTGGTCGGTAGAGGTTCTTCAGAGGGTCACTACGTTTCTTGGCGTCCACAGTCCTGGTTTCTCTGAATTTGGTTATGAGGGGTAACAGTGCTGTGTGAAATTGGTGATCTTTCTGGGTGTCGGTTATTGCAGCTGAATTCCTGGGACATCAATTATAGTTTCGGTTACATGCGAGGAACAACTAAAGTTTTGAAATGTCTGTGTTTGTACCTTTTGAACCACATGAAATATCTGACAATTCTGATCTTCTTTGATATCCACCTGCCCATTGAAAAAACCTGCCCTTGGTCCAGTCTGCCTTTAAGGCTGCTGGGGTATTCAGATATAGCATTTTGTCCTTTGCTTCTGAAATAAAAGCGTGTCCTGTGACTTTTGACTCGCCTTGTACAATATTAAAACCACAACACAATAAGCATTGTAGATCAACCGAGTATATCATCTATTAACCCTGGAGCACACACTTCATCCTGCTTTTACTAAATCTATAAACAAATAACCGCAAACGTTTAATCCGATTAATACAGTCTGGCTTTGTGAAGCAAACCTCAAATGGCATAAAAGAAATTCTTTTAATTAGCAGCATATTTCTTTCAGACCCAGTGGAGGAAAAAATATGGAATCTCCATTTTTGAGGAAATACGGCAGAATCGTCGACGATAAAAATCTAAATTAGGTTGGACTTGGTTGCTCCTCTTTATCTCTGCCAACTTTGTGGAAGTGTTGAACAGATTAGCTTTGCAGGATGGAACCTTGCATGGACCAGTTTGGTTAATGTCCAGTATAAACTTCAGATTGGAAGATTTGGATCCAGGTCATTGAGGTGAACAAGTGTGACAGACAGACAGACCTGACCTGGCCTGCTCGTCCAGTCAGGGGCTGGGACTGAGCTCATGTGACACAGCTAGCCTGAAGGCATTGTACGTGCTAAGTGATGCTCCCCATTCATCTATGGTATATGGCATCAGTTTGTAAAGGATGTTTCACCACAGTCACATGGTGAGCCTGCTTCCAAATGAAAGGGTTACTGTGGCAGAATGGGGCGGCACGGGGGCTCGGTGGGTAGCGCCGCTGCCTCGCAGCAAGAAGGTCCCGGGGTCAATCCCAGGGTGGAGCGGCCTGGGTCCTTTCTCTATGGAGTCTGCATGTTCTCCCCGTGTCTGCATGGGTTTACTCCGGTTACTCCGGTTACCTCCCACAGTCCAAAGACGTGTGTGTTACGCTGATTGGTGTCTCTAAAGTGGATCTTAGTGTGTGACTGTGTGTTTGTGGGTTCCCTATGATGGATTGGCGTCCCGTCTAGGGTTGTTCCTGCCCTTGCACCCAGATTTGCCGGGTAGGCGCCGGGTGGGCACCGGCTGGCCCGCGACCCCGTGTGGATTAAGCAGAAGATAGTGGATAAATGGATGTTGCAGGATAAGAGGATGAGTTCCCTCCTTATTACAATCAATCTGGCAACCAACTAATGGACGACTCTACAGCATTCAATGTGATCCTCTGAAGATTCTCGCTCACAGTCGCATCACTAAACTACGCATGGATTATGTATATCGATTTCTCTTATGTTCACGCCAATAAAACTACTTTGATTTGAGCTGAGAGGCAGAGCGGGGATCAATCGGGCACCGAGTCACTGTTCGACGACATCAGAAGCTGTAAAAACATCAAACGCAACGACTTACGGGTGCAGCAGAGAGTTTTTCAATCAATCCTCACACACACACACACACACTCACACACGTCGCACACATACAGCTGTGGACTCTGGAAATTGGTTCAGGGCATGTCCGCGCTAGAGACATCGCCGCTCTGGCATACAGATGCGAGCGTAAATGAATCATCGGCATGCGGCTGCATGCGAGATGGTCGCCCTCACACCCACGCGCGCTCCGACGCGCTCGGCTCGCCCGCCGCGGCATGCTTGCCGCATTAAAAAGCTCATTAGCGGGCCAATTAAAGCCGCTGCTCTCTCGTCGCGTCTCCTCCATCCCGCTTATTAGGCTCGCTGCATCTGCTCGGGCCTTCTCTGAACACAGCCAAAAAAACATGTAGGAGTGTGTAAATAGGTGCTTGGCTCAGTGCCAGGATCAGGCATTTTTAGGTTCTGGCTGGACGAACGTTTTTGGAATAAACATTGGCATGGCCAGTCGTCCTGCTGTCTGTCTGCTTTTCAGTTGGAACCAAGACCGTGTCTGAGCAGGCTTTCCGTCCCTCTGCACGCGTGAGAATTAGTAGACGTTGAAAATGTGCGGGATCTTATGAAGGCTCAGTCGGGATTATATCATCTTGTTCCTCTTTGCGTAACTGTCCGTCCTGTGCTATCTTTATGGAAATTGCCTTATTATTTGAACAGCCACGCTGTGTTATTTGCCGGCGAGCGAAAGCTCAGTGCTCTGACAGCCGCTCATTGTCAAAGGGTACGCCATGGGCGAGGGGCGCCGGGGGATAAATGATGATTGGCGTAACGAGTCACTGGGCAGAGCTTGGCTTGTCACAACGGTGAGCTCGTCGCCTGAAATATGCTTGGGGTGGAATCTCAGTGCTGTGCCGGCTGTGCTTTTCGGGATGTTACACAGGCGTGACTTGTGGAGTTTGGTTCTATTGCTATTGGGTTTGGGCTATTAATGAAGATGATTTGATTACTATTTGCTCAATATGTGTTCTGTGCATGGGAGAAGAACACAAAGATAAGCCTGGATGTGATATCTGAAGGCTTTGCCAGATGTGAACATAGGAACACATCTGCTTTATGTCATATGAGACTTTATGAGCATTTAACAAAACCGAACACAGGCGTACCCCTCGACTTAGGGCACCAGGAAACCCTAAAAGTCATCATAAACCTCTATCCTTTTCCAGTTATCACTGGTACGGTCATCACGGTCACCTGACCATACCTGGTCATTACTGATCCCAACCCGTCCACTATGTGGTCAACATGGGTAGCTGACTGTTTCTAATCATCATAAGGACCTTAACATTCCTGGTCATCATGTTTACCTGACTCTTCCCAGTCATTACTGGTACCCGTCCAGTTATATTATGATGGTGATTATTGACCCAAAGCTAATCTGGGACCAGTTTGGGTCAATAATCACCGTCATAAGAAATAGGGTAGGCATAAAAATTAAATCAGAGGTGAAAGAGGCGACTGAAAGTGATTTCTATCGTCCTGAAAGGTTATACAAATTAGGATTTATTTAAGGAAACAGAAAAGGGAACTGAACGACTAAATTACACACAACTATCGTACATGTGAACTTATGTGCATAGCTGGTGCGACTGGCCAGAGGAGCTCAATTCCCCAGATCCTCATTTTATTCCCAGGTAGCAGTAGTGGTTATTTTGAGTGCTTGCACTGGTAAGCTGGCCGAATAACTGGGATTTGTAAGTCTACCAGGTAATTTGTCCTCATACTTACCCTTAACTAGAACATGATCTGTCTCATGGTTCTTCATTCAGGAGCAGTTACACTAATGAGCGCTAGAGCTGGAGGGTGGATGGAAGATGGCTGCTGGCACCGCGAGCGCGCTGGGCTGTGTGTGTGTGTGTGTGTGTGTGTGTGTGTATATCTGTGTGTGTATCTGTGTGTGTGTGGGTTCAGTGTCCTCCGGCATTCATCTTCAGGCCGGCTCTGGCAGTACCTAAGCTGCATTCCAGCCTGTGCAGTTCTGCTTCAAACTTCTTTATTAGTTTAGATCTAATCCTGGTAAAATCATTGTTTCACTCCACCCCTGCTTCATCCTATCAGCAGAACGATGAGGTTTATTAAACAACACCCAAAATCAGAAATAACCGCAGTATTCACAGCTTTCCTCTTAGGACTGTGTTAGGTGTTAGGATATTAAAATAACGATCAGCCGAGGATAAACTCAATGCATCCGAGCCCGGCGTAATAAACGCGGTTCAGTCCGACCCTGCTGCAAAAACTGCAGACAGTTTTCCAGCCTCTACAGAACATGCTGACCTTCAACGACGAACAAGACAAGCTACGGCGTTACATAAAGCCTTAGTCATGAAGCTCGTGTTTAATCGTTCTGTTCAGCTCTGTGAAAGGGGGAAGGAAACGTATACATGTACTGACGCTTTTATCGTCTTCCCCATTTCAACACACAAACGCGCAGGCGCTCACCCTGAGTGTGCGGAGGTGAGGGTTTTGAGGCTGGCAGCGTTGCGCAGCAGCTTGTCCAGTGTGCTGACGATGTGGGCGAAGCGTGGCCGCGCGTTCCGCTCCTTCAGCCAGCACTCGAGCATCAGCTGATGGAGAACGGCCGGGCAGTCCATGGGGGGAGGCAGCCTGTAGTCCTGCTCCACCGCGTTCATCACCTACGAGGACAGAAACAATGGAAAAGCTGCGCTTCTCAGTTCCGCCGGGTTCTCTTTACTAAGAGAAATGGCTCGTCTGTCTGAAGCTGGTGTTAAGCATTAATGTAAAGCTATAAAACGAGGTGTTAAAACCTCAGGCTGCACAATACGAACAGTAATGATCATCAAACAATAACTGACTGTATTAAAGCAAAATGTACACAGTCAGACAGACAGACAGAAAGATGTATACAGATAGAGAGAAAGACAAACAGACATATAGATACACAGACAGACAAGTAAACAGAAAAATGTAGACAGATATATATCAGATAGAGAGACAGACAGACAGGTAAATAGAAAGATGTAGACAGATGTATATCAGATAGACAGACAGACAGACAGGTAAACAGAAAAATGTAGACATATATATATATATATATATATATATATATATATATATCAGATAGAGAGACAGACAGACAGACAGGTAGGTAAATAGAAAAATGTACACAGATATATATCAGACAGAGACAGACAGACAGGTTAATAGAAAGATGTAGACAGATAGATATCAGATAGAGAGACAGACAGACAGACAGGTAAATAGAAAGATGTAGACAGATAGATATTAGATACACAGACAGACAGACATATAGATAGACAGACAGGCATAAAGATGTACACAAATAAATAATAGATAGATGGACAGACGGACATAAAGATGTACACAGATAGATATAAGAGAGAGACAGACAGACGGACATATAGATAGACAGACACTCACTGGCAAGTTTATTAGGTAAACTCTTTCAAATGCTCGTTAAAGCAAATCACATGATGTATTTTGGTCTATAGATATGATCCGGAACAGCATGAAATAAACTATATATAGAGGAATATCCATTAGTCTTTATTTATAACCACTTTATATGTGAAAGAACTAAAAACATGACATTACCTTTGTGTTTAATAAACGTTTATGATAAACACACAACCATATTAATACTTTTGCACCGGGTTGCACATAAGATGCAGGCGTATTTGTTCATAGGGAGGGTTAAGCAGTCCTTATTTATTTCAATCCTGGCATCAGGACTGGCACCCTGGGCACATGGATAACGCTGTATCCAGCAGCTGGTTCTTAAAGCAGAGTCACAGGCTAACAAATCGATGTTTGTGCACTGTTGAGCTGCTGAAGCACAAAGCTTGATGGGTTTGTGACCCAACACTGCACATTACTGAAGAATCAGTTTTTCTTAGTCAGGGCCGTGGGAGTTTTGAGAGCAAACGTTCACCGGATGGGACGTAAGTCCACCCCAGAGTTGGCTAAGGGTTGCTGTGGGGATGATTTTCCTAAATCAGGTAGTGTCTGCATGTAATGTTTGACATGGCTGGACTGGGGCTTGGACCCAGGTCACTGCAGGGGCAGGCTAGCATAACACAGGACTCCGGTCCTTATCAGGGTCGACAGGGGCCAGCTCCTAGTGAACCTCATGACTTCACGGTGGTTGGGTTTTGGGTAGAAAATTGGTGCTTTGACCTCAGAGAAACCAAGCTGACCCATAAATAACTGGGTGTCCCAGTAGTGCCATTACTGTGCGTCCTCAAAATTCATTCAGTACAGGAAGGTTAGACGGGGGGGGGGGTTAAAGGGTTAAAAGCCTTGGGCCAACCTCGTTACTAATGAGCAGTGCCTACCAGAGGCCTGTTAGCATTATGGAAATGAGAGCGTGCTGACGGGATCCCGGGAGATTCTGCTCCACCGGTTAGCCGCGTTAGCCCTTTTGGGTAATGTTCTAAAGAGACGGGGCGCTGGATTAAGCCTGGTTTCACGCTGCCTGCAGAGCGACAGTGGAGTGAATGGGCAGAGCCTCCACTTACGTCCTGGTTGCTCATGTCCCAGTAGGGCCGCTCTCCAAACGACATCACCTCCCACATGACGATTCCGTAGCTCCACACGTCGCTCGCCGAGGTAAACTTGCGGAAGGCGATGGCCTCGGGGGCCGTCCAGCGGATCGGGATTTTTCCACCCTGCGTGCACACGAACAGACACCCACGCGCCGCATGAGCCGTTTGCTGCCAGATCAGAGCGCTTCCTCCTGTTCTCAGAGGAACGGCGAGCGATCGAGCCCAGCGCGAACAAAAACACGATCTAATCCTGTACAAATGATACGCTACACACTCATCATAAAGCAGCTAATCCAGCGCTGTCGACTCGCGGCGCCTCCGCTGATAGCTTTTACCCCCTGTAGAGCTTCGGTGGAAGACATGAAATCGGCTGTTTGCGGTGAACGCGGGCGCTGTAGCCCCCCCCCCCCTTCGTCCTCCGGCATCGTCGCCGACCCATACTGCTGGATTTCAGTTTGCGACCGCACTGCCCGGGATTCGAACCCAGGTGTACAGGAGCAGCGGATACACCGCCACAGCCAGTACAACACTGTGCAAAAGTCTTAGGCCACCATTAAATCTGTTGTTTTAGTAATGACAATAAATAACATGCTGTCGATGTCAAAAATGTCAAACCTGGCTTTGTCTGTTTCATCAATATTTTTTCCACTAAAGAGACCATATTGCTTTTCTGAAAAAGGGCTTTCTTGGGTGCTACCCTTCCAAAAACATTATTCCTGATCAAGCCTCTGCTGTCACCTGCCATCCTGATAAAGGTCCCAGATGTGGATACTGGTGAAGTGTATTTTTTCAGTTTGCTGCACAGACAATCCCTGTATTTTCTAATTGTATTCTAATAAAAATATCGATTCTATATGGTCATTATATCAGTGCTAAAACAATGGAATATCTCATCTAATGGTGGCCTAAGACTTTTGCACAGTACTGTATGTCTTTATTTATTTATTCTTTTTGCCCCAGTGTGTCTGGTCAGAGCTGTGAGGAGCTTCAACTCCAGAACTCTGCAAACCAGTCCATCTTAGGACAGCAGGCCTCAGACAAGGCCAACAGACGGCGTACTCTGCCAAACGGTCCGGCTCCTTCAGAGGGAGTCGTGCATGAGGCAAGGGAGGCAGACCAAATTAGGAGAAATGGGGGGAATAAACAGTGTTGAGTATATGTGTATATATGTGTGTGTATGTGTGTGTGTGTGTGTGTGTGTGTGTGTGTGTGTTCATATATTGATATGTGTCGAGTTAGCTAGTCAGAAACCTCAAAGATCAATATGTTTTCACTCTGCTGATTAATTTCGGTAAATTCCGTGCTCGCGCTCGTCCTCCCCGCTAACGCCTTGATCCCTTCTCAAGCCCCGCCCACAGCGCTTGACTGACAGGAGGCCTCATTGCAGGCGAAAAAGTGGACGCAAACAGGATCGTTATTGAATTTTCGGGGTTGGAGCGTGAGGCTGAGGGAGTGTAGAACAAACAGAAGGATAGCTATTGCTTTTTCATTACGGCCGAATCAGACCTGTTAAGAAAATGAAATGTCAAGTGGACGGTTCGACTTTGGCAGGCTCTTTTTGAGTTAAATGCAATTGGAAATACATTTTGCAATCGAACTGGAGTCGCGTCTGTACGGTCGACGTCAAGTGCCACAAGTCCCGCCCCTGTAACCCAGCGTCTGACTAGGCAGGCCCTCGTTACTCGGCCTGGCTGTTTGGGACCCAGAGCCTCAGTCTCTCCCTTTCCAGACATGGTCATTGGTTAGCAGGCTTGGGGAATGCATGCCTTCACCTCACCTTGAGAAGATCTGTGAGGTCAGGGCTGGTAGATATGGGCTCAACACGACTGGTGTGGGTATAGTAAGACCCAATAGCAGAGGAGGCTAAGTTCTGCATCACCACAAGCTCTAGAGTTAGTGGGAGGGTTGTGAGGTCGGAGCCATAGTCCAAAGGTACGGACATACACACAGGGCACATTTTGATCCAGGGCGTGGGCGTAATCCTGCCCAGGACTTAATCCTGGATCCCGGTGTGTTAGTATGAAGTCCACAAATTAGCATTTGCACTTCATAAAGTTGAAGGTATGATGCTATCGCAAGCTGCCTGCGTAATTAGACCGGGAACGAGCACTTTACATTAGTAAATCTGAACACAAAGCTTTTGCGAGACCTGCACTTTCTTTTAGCGCTTGCCAAGCCGTTTGGACCGAACCCAACTCACCAGGGAGCTGGTGTAGGTCGGATCAGACGAGTTCTCATCCAGGAAGCGCGAGAGGCCGAAGTCGGACACTTTGCACACCAGGTTGCTGTTGACAAGCACGTTGCGAGCGGCCAGGTCCCGGTGGACGTAGTTCATGTCGGAGAGGTACTTCATTCCGGCCGCGATGCCTCTGAGCATGCCGACGAGCTGAGTCACCGTGAAGCCGCCGTCGTTGAGCTGGAAGCGGAACGGCGCCGTTAGCGAAGGGGACAACAGGGGGTGTGTTTACGTTCGGATTGGTCATATACACAGCTCCGATCCAGAAATCAGATTAAGAAATCCCACAAACAAGAGGTGAAATTGACTCCAGTAATCAGATTACTTATAGCGTGTATACCAGTTAGCTCTATATAGTCGGTGTATTCAGGCTGTGCACCAGTTACCAAGTCCAGTATTTCAAAAGACATGGCTCACAGTTATTTGGCTCCTTTTTCCATAAACTTGAGGTTTTTTTCCCCCTTGATTCTGGCAACCCTGGAATTAATCACACCATGGGTTTGAAGGCAACGACTTTCAAACACTTTTGGGGAGACTCTATAAATTCCAGTATATATAAGAGAAAATGAAGAATATAATACTTTAATATTAAAGTTTCACTTATTTTTCTGTGAGAATACAGTCGAATCCAGTTAATGGGACCACATCGGGACGCGATCGTTTTGGTCCGATTAAACCAACATGCCCTATGTTACAGGACGGGACGTGCTATGTAACATATTAAATGTTTATTAAACCTTTATTGTACGATTTACACGTATA
>JAVSBV010000127.1:1768969-1787873 GCA_033117975.1 Parotocinclus spilosoma
CTACTGCCACCTACAGGTCTTTGCCTAACATTTCCATTTACTACAAAAAAAGAAACCACAAGTCGCCACTTAGCCACTGCAAAAGCGGATCAAAGGTTTAATAAAGGTTTAATATGTTACATAGCACGTCCCGTCTTCTAACATAGGGCATGTTCCTTTAATAGGACCAGCCGGTTATTAGGACCAAAACTATCGCGTCCCGATGTGGTTCCATTAACCGGATTCACCTAACAATAACAATAACAATTGTTAACAATACAGATAATAGGAAAAGTGATTATTATTATATTATATTATTAGTATATCATTATAATATTGTTATTAAATCAGCAAACAGCCCACATAACTTATTTCAGTTTTTTGTTTTGTATTGTTCTTTACATGTTCACTGTTAATCCACCAAGCAAATCCAAAATGAGTCCAAACCTGGTGATTTCATATTAGATTTTGGTGATTTGCTGATATTAAAGGCACACAGGGTGCTCACATCCACTGATAATTCCACCAGCCACTCTGGTTTTAGTACTAATACTATCCGTTTTAGAGTAGTGTAATTTATCACACATCTGTGTTTGCAATTATGTATGGTTTAAGTGGTTTTAACATGATGAGTGCATTTTTTCCAGAAAGTGATTTATTGGCTTTCCTGTGGACTTTTTGTTTACATTAAGGTAATGATTGCCAATTAAGTAGTAAAAACTCAACGATTTTACAGGTTAAGTTATACTTGTCATGTAACTATGCAAATGTTATTTCTGTGCATTTTGAGGATTAAAAACAATAAACATGAAAGAAAAATGGTCAGACTTGAAGCAGTACAGAAATGGAAGTAAAGCAGTACTGGAGTTTAGATAAGATGCTGGGCTGAAATAAAAGAGTTCTCTTTAAACCTAT
Organism: Parotocinclus spilosoma; assembly: GCA_033117975.1. Lineage (NCBI taxonomy): Eukaryota > Metazoa > Chordata > Actinopteri > Siluriformes > Loricariidae > Parotocinclus > Parotocinclus spilosoma. The sequence goes on from JAVSBV010000127.1 coordinate 1,769,864, forward strand.
AAATCTATTTATTTAGTTTGGGATGTTACTCAGATCACAGAGGGAGGTCAGTAACTCTCTCCCCTGATCCTGACTGAGCATCAAAACTTTCCCTCTAAGGACACACGTTCCTATGATTAAATAGTTCAAATTATATCAAATTTAAACTTGTATATCTGTTTTGAGACAGTGCTATGTCTTTATTCTGTTCTGTAACGGTCAGTGACGTTGACATGATGCTGTGTTATTGTGTGCTGTGTTTGTCTGGCTGGATCAAACGCCCCGGTGTCACTGCTAGACTGAAAATAGGCCACTTCAGAAAAATGTCCAGTCAGCAACATCCTTTATGCAGCGTCCTGTGAGCCCTGATGCTGAGTGCAAAGCGAGCGTTTAAAAACTGGACTAAAGTAAACACTGCAAATGGTATATGAGTTGTTAACTACAAAAACAATTTCGCCCGAAAAACTGCACATGCAAGAAAACGATTCGAAAATAACAAACGATGTGGCTCCATCCTAAAACGGTTAGAATTAAAAACACACACCACGGCCTAATGTGTTATTCCAGATAAGGAAGAATCTGAAGAAGATTTGCCAGAAAAGACAATCTGATCCCCGTCTGTAGGTACAGATTTAACAGACAGCTCCTTCAGAATGTTTCTCAAGCCTCTGGGCCACAAGTCATTTCATTTTTTACTGCCTTCACATTTTAGTGCGACGGTGGATGCATTTACGACTGTAATATATTCATTTGGCTTTTTTTGGTGGATTGGGCGGCATTGAAATGATACATGATTGTTATAAACGATGCTCATTCGGTGCTGTGTTTAATAAAACACGATTAAGGTAGATATAAAATATGCAAATATTATTACTTTAGTTTTCATCTGAGATGTGGAAACTAAGAGAGATAGCAATAGCCTAATCAGGGCGTATTTACTGGAATAAAGTTGTTCTTGCAAAAACTATCATTGATGAACTAATACAATAGGCTAATGATTTAAACCATGTTGGCTTGTTTATAGGACTGTGGTAGCCTAGCGATTAAAGCACTGGACTCTGGACCTGGGTTCAAATCCCAGCTCTGCCACAGTTGGGCATTGCTTGAATTGTAAGAATATATCAGTTGCAAGTCGCTCTGGATAAGGGCGTCTGCTAAATTCCGTAAATATATGTTGTTTAATATGTTCTTTGTAAGGTGTGGTTTCCTCCGTGTTCTATTCTCTATCTATTCGTATGCGGAACTCCAGCAATATAAAGTAGTTTTTATCCTCAGTAGAAAAGTTTCACCTCCTGTCGCTTCCCTTAGTCTATAAAACTGACGTTTATGTATGAAACCCGGCAGTAACGCGTTTCTGCCCCAAGTCAGCTGACCGTAGGTTCTCTCGAGACAGCCCCTGTTGGACTTTTTTCAGTAATGCATGTCAAGCATTGCTCATTTCCTCAAATCCCATGCATGAGGCCCATGCTTCCTGGGCGTGTAGGGATCTGATCTGTATCTCATCGTCGATATCCCAGGCACATCAACATGTGGCGTAGCTGCTTGTCTTTTCATATTCACCCAATGATTCATGGATACATTCCTCCCTTTTGGCCGAGGCCAATGGCTCCAGGCACTTCCATATCAGATCAGATGAATAGTGTTATCATGCAATGGATCTTCTAACTACTGCTTAGCATTTCCTCTCTGTTAGGGAAGAAGAGGAAACGGAATGTCAGCTGGTTGGCTGGTGTTCCTATTGTAACCCTCCTCCTCTCCCCTAACCACAGTCATTTGCTACCCCTGCTCTTTCTTCCTTGCCGAGACAATTAAGACGCATTCTCATGTGCGACATCAGCTGATCCTCCGACCTGTGTTCCGAGGGGCCGTTCTTACCCCAGATCAGCAGCTCCAAACAGCATGGTTCACAGGCAGAGGTCGTGCCCTCCCTGGGCCTGCAGTGTCCACGTCTGTGGCCCTCTCCAAAGTCATCTCCACCCTCGGATATGCCTGCAGGGCCACGAGGAGCAGACTCCAGAGGGGTACAGGAGTCCTCAGGGGACCTCTCTAATGACGAGGCCTTTAATCTGAGCCGTAGGGGGCGGGGGAGAGGAGATATAACCCCTTTAAAGCCATATATCGTTCCATTCTAAACCTGGGCACACACACATCCAAACTCACACAAGCCCATAAACCCATTAGTCAGCACTTCAGATCCACTTAGTCATGGACATCTGAGAATTTAGTCGCTGGCTTATACACTCGCTGGCCACTTTATTAGGTACACATTTACATTTACATTCATGTCATTTAGCAGACGCCCTTATTCAGAGCGACTTACAGTTCATACAGTGCTACAATGCAAGCAGTTGTGGGATAAGGGCCTTGCTCAGGGACCCAACTGTGGCAAAGGTGGGATTTGAACCCTGGACCTTCTGGTCCATAGTCCAGTACCTTAACCGCTAGGCTACCACAGTCCCACCTTGCCAGGACTGGGTTGGACCAACATTGTCCGTCAGAGCTGCCTTAATATTTAGATTCAAAACGGTGCTGAAAACATTTCTGCTCGTTTATACTGGCATGAACACACCAGTTCATGAACATGCCATTTGAGTACAATGATCTCACATAAAATGCTGGACACGGTCAGGAACAATACCCAAGTGGAATGTGGCATTTCAATTATGTTCAATTATTATTAAGGTGCCCAAAGAGTGCCAAGAAAATACCCCCTACACCATCACATCTCCACCACCAGCTTGAGCCGTTAGTACCAGGCAGGATGGATCCATGATTTCACTTTACTTCTGCCAAATTCAAAACCTACACTCGGAATGCCTCAGCACAAATCGAGACTCGTCACTGTCGGTGTGTGAACTGTAGATTCAGCTGCCTGTTCTTAGCTGGCAGGAGTGATACCTGGTGTGGTCTTCAGCCACTGTAGCCGATCTGCTTCAAGGTTTGACATATTGTGCATTCAGAGATGCTCTTCTGCATATCTCGGTTGTAACGAGCGCTAATTTGAGTTACTGTTCTTTCTTACAGCCTGACTATTCTCCTCTGTCCTCTGGCATGAACAAAGCATTTGTGCCCACAGAACTGCCACTCACTAGATTTCCATTTTTTTCAGACCATTCTCTGTAAATCCTATAGATTACTTAGATCAGCACTCAGGTCAGCCTGTTTTTGGAGCATTCCTCAACTTTCCCAGTCTTTTGTCTTATAAAGTGTGTCCGTTTAAACAGTGTATTCAACTGAATTCCAACATCTCAACTTCTTTGGAATCGGGGTTGTACGTTCCTAAATGCATTCAGCGGACGGCACATGGTTGCTTCGTCAGGGACATTGTGAAGTGAAATATATTTCGTTTTCACTCCATGATCTCATTTTGCATCGCTGTCGGGTCTGCCTGTTGAAAGACGTGTTTTTTACCTCCTCTGTCGGCACTTAGATTGATCTGACGGTATGAGTGTTACTGTGTGCAGTTTTTCACCCGGTCATGTTTGCAGCAAATGAAGCCAAAGAGGTAAAAGTCTTTTTGTTTGTTTGTTTTTTTTTTAATAGAAAAAGTAGCAATGTATAATGTAATATTAGGATAAACCAATCTGTTTGTCCCAGTCTTTAAAGCTTACTTGTAGTGTTGTGTTAAGATATTTCTTCGTCATTTACAAACCTAAAACTTATGACTGTAAAGTAATTGCCACTGTGGGACAAATGTAAGTGTTTTTTTCATTCAGTGTTAACCTCTTGAGCCATGTTTCCTTTAAGCTCCATAAAGAGCATCCCCCTGTGAATTCCTGCAGGGTTCCAGCTAAAAAAAGATTAAAGTAACCATCATTTCAAGCTATATGGAGCCAAAGGTCCTCTGATCCCCATGTCCCCAGACATTATGCCGAGGTGTCTGTTTAATGGTTAATGTCTTTACCGCCCTCCTGCTGGGTCAGCTAGCCAGTCTCGCTGCTCTCAGCGGAGGATCCCCTGAGGCTTTGGTGCTCTTGTAGACAGACAGCCGATGATTAGGAAAGCCTGAAGTTTTAAGAGATGATGAGAAGTGAAGTATTCATTTGATCAGGTGATCTGAGCTTTTTGATGATTTATTGGTGCGGGCCATGACCATTCGTTTAAAGGCTCGCCTCGGGCAATGGTTTCTCAGCAGGGATCATTTTGAATTTTTTCAAAAACTTTCAGAACCTGTCAAAGAGCTCGATAACCGCAGTAATGAAGGTCAGTTCTGGGAAAATGATGAGAAGAAAGCTGATGATCAGGGAAGGGGGACAGAGAGACAAACAGAGAGACAAACAGAGGCCCACTGGTGAAGATAATGCTAATGAAGTCTTGTATGCTGAAACAAACTAGTCTAAGTTTATCCTGTTTCAGGGCACAAAGGCTGAAAGAGGCTGCACTCCCATACGTAGATTATTGTGATCGTAATCCCCAAATAATTGCCGAAGTTGTCGGATCTTCTCATGGGAGAGATGAGCTGAGCAAAAAGAAGTTTGCCCCTGCCGCTCAATTCACACACCTCTTTAAGGAAGTATCAATTCCTTTAGCAAGAAAAGTCACAATAGCACCACAAAACCACATTCATTGGTCTTTTATTGGCCTTTATAATGGTGACGGACATCTACAGAGTTCAAAGAAAGGCTCATTCACAGGCAGGTCAGTGTTAATGTCAACTGCAAGAGAACTGAAAATGTGCAAAGGCACACAGGGCTTGGAAATATGGGGCAGAAATATACTTTGGCTATTGTGATGGTTAAATACTGGGCCTAAGCGACAATAGGCACTGCTCCAGTTCTTTGATGCCCTTTTTGAACATCCTCAGATACCCTGGCTTTTGCTTCAGCCCTTTCTGTCTCTCTCTCCCTTTTGCTCAATCCTTGGCTTTTGACAGGAAGCTCATGATTTTTTAGCGCTCCGCCGCATGCATAATGAAGCAGGCTGCACAATTGCATACAGGATGTGTGAGCCAGTGGCTCCAGAGAGCACCTGTGCTGAACAAAGATGTCCTTTCTGCCATGGCGGCCTGCCCTGGTACCCGCTGTCACCATTTCCCTGCCTCATCCCCAGCTGTGCTGTATTCATTTCTCCCCTCCCATGGATTCGGTCGTCCTCCACACAGCAAAAAGCTGTGGACACTGTCCGCGGGGACAAAATAGCTCTAGTCATTAAAAGAGATAATATAGCCATAGAAGAGTTTGAGTTATTGATGGCGGGTAGAACGTGGCAGACGAATGTTTGAGGAAATACATCCAGCATGTAAATCAGTTGGAAGGAGTGCAGAGCGTCTCGCCCATTGCACAAGTTCTTATGTTCTTACCAATAGCAAGCGAACTTCTCAGCTGAAGACATTCAGTTCAATATACAGTGATGTGCAAAAGTCTTAGGCCGCCGTTAGATTTGTATTTTATCAGTGGCATAATGGAATATAATGGTAGCTTTGTGAGCTTTAGCGTATATTTCCCCCGGTGCCAGAAAAGCAGTTTTTTCTTGGCTGCTACCCTTCCAAAAAAGCCCATTCCTAATCAAGCCTCTTTGGAATACAGAAGGGTCAGCTTGGCAGTGAGGGGAAGTCACACTAAATGCTTACCTCTGTAGCCTGCAGAAGCTATTTTTCTTTCTGTGTTTTCTGCTTGTATTCCATTAAAGAGACTGAAAAATAATTAAATATGGTCTTTATGCCAGTGCCACAACTGGTATACGTGATCCAAGACTTGTGCGCAATGCTGAATTCTGCATTGCTTACAAAATCGTAGTGAAATTCGTACAATTGCAACCTTTGCTCAGTTGTTCTCTCCACTAGGATCTGACTTCAACGTGTCTGGCTATGCAGCACGGACAAAGAAAGTGGGTCTGAATAGACGAATCAACAAGTCAGACTGGGCTATCCTTTACTGCCAAGCTTTGTGGTTCATGATAGATGTTTAAAATATGCACAGTGCGAAAGACAGAGGCACAAAGGCACAACAAGAACAAGAAGTCAAGCTGTCCTTCAAAACCCAGGAGCATCCCTGCACGTGTTACCACGTTATGTTTGCCTGTGGATTGTGACTGCATGTTAGCATGAATTAAAGCTCTTGGGGAGTGGCTATGTGAATAGTGAATGTGTGAATATGTGTGTGTACACGTGCTGCCGCGGTCTGTGCCAGTGCTATTGTCGCACTGAGTTCAAGACAGCTACAAGGCATGATTTGTGTCGATGGGGGCATAGAAGAATCCGAGGACCAGCTGCAGAACAAAATGTCAACCCAGCTGCAGACATTAGAGCCAGCTATGTGTGTCTCTTCTCTCAGTCCCATGTCACTCTCAGTCTTCTATCTTCCCCTTTACTCATCCTATGGCTCCAGGGTCTCTGGGCCCTCTGTCTCGGCCTCTGTCTTATGCTAATGACTTAAGGAGAAAGGAGAAAAGGAAAGAATTGCTGGATGCATAGGAAGCCAAAATCTAAAAGTAATTTGTAATCACTAAGCTTCAGAAATAAAGGATTTGTGATATGTAAAAAAAAAAAAGTAAAGCGATGTGCTGCTATAAATGGATTTGCAGACAAATACAGTATAGGGTTCTATCACCGAAACCATTTGCCGAATCAGAAACGAGATCGAACGAGGATTTTTCCCCCCCCTCAAGTGCTACGTTTTGTAATTTAGTAGCAACAAAAATGAATTAGTTAAGCTTGTTTGATTTTGGCCGTTCCCCACCTATAACTGCGCTTGCTACAACCGGGTGGAAAAGATTACTTCTGACACTAAACATATGGGAGTAGTTACAGGAGAATGAGTTAGACGAACCCAAACAGAGTTTTGGTTCATTTTTTTTTCTGTTCTACCTTTGCTGAGCTGTGATGAAGCCCAGCATCGCTCTTTAAAACTCTGTGACTATGGAAACAAAAAAGAGAGCGAGAGGGAAATCGGAAACTGTGTGTTGAGTGCAGCGCATTCAACCCGTGAAAATCAGTCTCTGCGTCGTATTAATATGGTTGGATTTTGTCTGGGATTGGGGTGCCAGCACCGAGCCAAAAAAACTCCTCGGCTCTTGATTTGGGCTTGGAGAGTCTGGAAGCTCTCATCACTGTGTGTAGAAGTGTGTAAACATCTCCGAAGCAATAACCTGCACTCTAGTGGTCCTATTGCAGACTTTCTATTGGATTCAAGTCTAGAGTTTTTACTATAAGACACCTTCTTTTTTGTTAAAGTGAGGTGGAGTGTTTACCAAAGTGTCAGCACGGGCATCTAAGTCTATACCGTACTGTGTGCATTCTGTAGATGCGGGGCTTATCTTAGAACAATTGGAACAGTAATGGGGACCAACAAAATCCGGAGAGTCACAGCTGGACTACAGCCGAATTGTAGAAGTACAGTGAGCTTCTATATGGTAAGTGTGGCTGATAAAAATTGACAACGAGTGTAGAAAGAATCGTGGCCATCCGAGTTCATGCATGGTGGTGCAGTTCTTTCTCTGACAGTTAGGAGGCGATATGGCCTTTTGTTTTGCACCAGTGTTTGAAAACAGGCAGAAGAAGAGAGTTGGGTTGTTCATACAAACACTGAAATGTGTTGTTTTTTACTTTTGTGACTCAGTGGCTTCGGTGAAAAGTCATCACAAACTTTTAAGGTATGCAACGCAACACAACACAACACAATGGGGGATGCAGTTCTGTGGTCGTATATCACAAAGATGTTTGGAGAGGCACCCCCTCCAACCAATAGCAGCTTTCCTTTTTATTTCTTTCTTTTTCCTTTTCTTTTTAATAGCGTAAGCACGTGTAGTATGCATGCATGTTCGTACTTAGCTCAGATGTCAATGATCCAGCTCTATGTTCATTTTTGAAAACGAGCCCATGTGATTATATCCGTAACAGAATGATGTCGGTTTTTAATGCAGTGAGAGAACCACCTGAGGGATCAAAGGTCATAAAAATTCAATGTTGATTTACGGCCTTGCCGCTTACTTGCAGAGATTTCTTCAGATTCTCTGAATCTTTGGATGATATGATGGACTGTAGATGATTAAATCCCTAAATTCCTTACAATGACACGATGAGAAGCGTTGTTCGTAAACTGTTGAGCTATTTACTCATGCAGTTGTTCACAAAGTGCTAAACCCCGCCCTGTCCTTACTTGGGAACGACTGAGTGTTTCGTAAATTTATCAATGTATACCCAAACAGGTGCTTTTCTAGACTTTCCAGTCTTTTGTTGTCCCTGTCCCAACTTTTTCTGGAAAATGTTACAGGCATGTATTTCCGAATGAGTGAATATCTGCAAAAAAACATAACCTTTGAACATGACATATCTTGTCTTTGTAGCGCATTTAATTACAGATCATCGAATTCTGTTTTTATTTACGTTTTACACAACGTCCCAACGTCACTGGATTTGGGATTACACATTGCTTACAAAATCAGGGCTATTTCATTATGGGATATTTTGGGGTGTTTTGTGAGCAGTAGAAGTTTTATAAAATTTAAATTAAATTTAAATTAAATGCTATTCGAGTCTGCAGTGTTCCTGTGTTACTTTTGTGGATAAAAACACAACACAACACACACACTACTGTAAATGTAACTGCCCGTGCAGACATTTTCCTCACACATGTTTACTGTGTGTTTTGTACTCAAAACTTGGTGCAAACTAAGCATTTCTCATATCTAATTTCGTAATAATCCACAACTTGTGTCTGCACAGTAACCTAATGGAGATAGTTTGGCTGTTTTGGTTTGAAGTGGGGACCAGCAAAAGTTAAAAAAAAAGGTAAAAAAAAAAAGTTGACTTTCTATCGTTGTGACCAAATGTCCCAGGTCATACCAGCTGCTGGCTGAGGGACAGACACTGCCTCTGCAGCAGGTGGACATATATTTGTTGTTTGTGCATGTAAAACAAAAAGGGGGTGAGCTTATGGGCTGTGAGGTGCATGTTTAGACCACATATATTGTTTCACAGTGAGACCTCGTTATCAGAATTTACCTTGTTCCAGAAAATATTTCAGCTAGCCTTTTGTTTATTATAAAATAAAAGCCCTGTTTGGTTCTAGTTCAGTCAAAACCCAACCTACGTTTATTTACGTCGGGGTAATCCAGTTCCACAGGTAACGTGGTTCTCCTGTTCTCTGAGGCTTCTCTACCACTACTGTTTCACAACATGTTTCTTCTCATGTTAAAAACAGAAACTTTAAAATAAGCGATAAAACGGCAATGGAAGGTGGTAAAACACCATCTTCGTCTGCTTTTCTTCATCTGATTTCCATTTATTATGGGCCTGTGGTAGCCTAGTGGTTAAGGTACTGGACTATGGACCTGTAAGACTGATATGTTCTTATAATCCAAGCTATTGTGGGTTAAGGACCTTGCTTAAGGACCCCCAAATGTGGCCGAGGTGGGATTTGAACCCTGGACCTTCTGGTACAGAGTCCAGTGCCTTAACGGCTAGGCTACCACAGTCCCACAACCCACAGTACCACAGTATACACCATTTAATGTCAATCTAATCAATGTGCTTTCACTTTAACAACCTGGGTCTGATTTTATATATTATAACAGAAAATAAAAATCAGTCTTTTAACTTCAGACGTTAAGAGATGGTCACCTACACAAGCAATCAATGCTTTAGGGAGTTTTTCCTTGCCACTGTCGCCCTAGGCTTGCTCAACTTGGGATTGGCCTTTTAAGACAGTGTAATATTGTGAAGCTGCTTTGAGACGATGCTACGTTGTAAAAGGTGATATAGAAATAAACTTGAATTGAATTGAAGTATTCAATGTGTGAAAATACACATACCATTTTTTAATTACTTATTTCCTGAATGATCCAGCTTCCCGTAAGATCTCCATCTACATTATTCCCAGATACGCCCATTAACCGTTTGATCGACTCAGGTTCAGGTTTTCTCCCGCGCTCCTCTGGGCCCCGTACGATCCACAGGTTGCGTTCGAGCATTCATCCGAGGCCCGGACCAGACGTAATGCATTCCAGATCGCCCGAGTGAATTCTCGTTCGGCGTCCTGGGTAAATGTAATCCATTTTCCAAGGTGACATTTGGGTCGGGGAACTTGCGCGAGGCACAATTAAGAAGCGGCGCGGCGAGGGGGAAAGCATGTGTTTATCGCGGGGGTGCGCGGGAACGCATTACTTATGATGATGTATGGGTTCCGACGCGACAGACAACGAGAGCCATCCAGCGGAAAGGACTGGATCGCGTGAGATTGTTGCCATGGAAACGGGCTCTTTTCCATTGACTGACTCTGAGCCCGAAGATAAATGGCGGCGCGGGAGCCGGGGGGGGTGGTGGAGGGGACGGCGATCGGACGAGGTCTGTCAAGCTTAAGGTCACAATGCGTGCCGGCTAATTCCCTCGGCGGCCGCGCCGGCTAGGGTGAAGTGCCGGCGCGTTTCGGACGACGGAAAGGAAAAGAAATGTTTTCGTAAATTGAAGCCGCCTCGGGGAGAAAGCCGTTCAGTCGTGGAGGCTGTTTCCTTTGTCTTTCTCGGGTGTGTAGGCAGACTAGTACACACACACACACACACACACACACACACGTACTTACCCCACTTTCTGGATAGGTGGTCCAGGCTAGCTCAGTTGTGGCCCACTTGCTGTCCATGAGTGTCTCTGCAAGGCAAAGATAATAAGTCAGGACTTTGGACAAACACTGGACTCGTACCCAGACGTAATGAACCATCGTTTCCGTCTGCATCCAGACTCGGGACGGATTAGCATTCTGTCTGCGCTAGCCGCTCCGTGCCTAATCACTATTTTAGTGCCGCTTTATAGATACGTTTATCTAGCCTCTACAGCTCCGGCCTGTGGCTCGGATAGAATAAAGCCCTGTTGCTTTGTTTGTGCGATGCTACCCGTCAACAGCCACCCCCTCCCCCGCCCCCCGGGCAATCGCTGTCCCCTAAATAAACTCCAATCGTAGCGGCAGAGCTCGGCGGCGAGAGACCGGTCAACACGCTAATGTTTTATTCACTTTGTTGAGTCGCCGTTCCATCAAGCCGAGAAGCTCGCTTCAAATTAGCGCCGCTCTCACATCGGCGAGTGCGAGGCATGAAATATTCAGAGCGCAACGTCGACTTGGCCGATTAGGGCGCCAGAAAGCAGGGTTCGGGCCGCGCGGCAAAACGAGCACCGTGCGGGCCTGCTGCCGCGGTCGTTTACACACGACGCGTAGCTGCGTAAATTACAGAGCGGCGAGGTGAAACGGAGAGTTTCTTGCGACGTGATCCTAATTAGAGACGCCGCTCTTCTGGGTTTGATCGATTCCTGGTGTCCACGCCGGATCGTTTCAAAAAGGAGCACCGATGCCACCGCTTTTTATAGACGCTCCTTCTGGACGAGGATGCGGCAAGCCCCAGATGCAGTCAATCTCCTTTAGGACCCGAGCAAGAATCCCAAAATACTACAGACACGCGCCGGCACGATATCGACTTTCGGTTTAGACCGAGATCTGATTGGATCCGACGTTTTACAAGCTGGGCCCTCGCGGTTTTATGCATGCTGCTAACATGTGCGACGACTGACGGAGCCCAGACATTGCATGTCGACTGAGGATACAAATTGCCTTGAAGCCTGTGACGTTCCGTGTAACTTGGCAACAGGAGTTTGGACGGAATTGCTTGCAGATGGGAGCAGGGTCCAAAGAGCTGGAGAAAGACTAATGCTAAATGGGATTGGGGCCCGACAAAATATCCAACGGTCTTAAACAGGCCTCTGATTTGCACAGTTATGGTTCTAGCAGATGAGCTTGAGATAAGAATTATGAGCAGTTATGTGAATTCCACAGCCACAGACAAGTTTCTGATTGGCTGGCAGGTAGGGATTCTTTGATCTTACTTTACACTGTCAATAACACAGAACTGATAACAGACAATGGCTGATACGATACCGAGCTCTTACTATCGGCTGATACGATACCGGGCTCTTAGTATTGGCTGATACGATACCGATCTCTTAGTATTGGCTGATACGATACCGGGCTCTTAGTATTGGCTGATACGATACCGGGCTCTTAGTATTAGTTGATACGATACCAATCTCTTAGTATTGGCTGATACGATACCGAGCTCTTAGTATTGGCTGATACGATACCGAGCTCTTAGTATTGGCTGATACAATACCAAGCTCTTAGTATCGGGTGATACGATACCGGGCTCTTAGTATTGGCTGATACGATACTGTGCTCTTAGTATTGGCTGATACGATACCGAGCTCTTAGTATTGGCTGATACGATACCAAGCTCTTAGTATTGGCTGATACGATACCGGGCTCTTAGTATTGGCTGATACGATACTGTGCTCTTAGTATTGGCTGATACATATGAATGAAAAACAAGAGTGAAGAATTATAAATAACTGTTATTAAGTTATTATAATTCCAGTGCAAACTTTTAACTGCAGCAATCAATTTGTGAATCTCACCTTTGAAAGAATGAATTGGAGTTCAGTAAAAAAAAAATTAATAAAGCAAAGTAAAAACAACAAGTGCCTTATGAATCATTTCTCAGTGTAATCACTTTTCTACATTTAATGTACCGTACATTTATAGATACAAAACTACAAACGTATGATGCTTTATTTGGCGAGGCTGACTTCAGAGGAAACAGTTCACACGGGACTTTTATTCTGATGCTGCGTGGCATTAAAAGAACAGCCGTTGCAGATTACAAGCTTGCTTAAAAAAAAAAGACTTTTACCTGTAACGTGATCACTCATCACTATTCCATGTATAAACTCTCCGTTCTGATTATGTAAAAAAAACAAAGTGTTTTTGGTCTTAATCACATAAGGGGACATTTCATCTGACTTCTTTAATAAGGTTAGTCCCGGTTAAGATCCAATTTTAGAGCACCGGAAAATAAGGGGTAGTAAACGTGAGGAACATAACACATGAATGAGGCGAGATTTTGCCAGATTCAAATGCCTTCTTGTTCACGAGATGCTTTAAATATCTGAGCACCTGCTGTGTTTTTATGTTCGAACCGTTAGATGCCGCTTTTCGACCGCATCTGTATCGGCGAAAGGCAAACGGCGGCCTCGCTCCTTCATCGACCCCTGAAAATCCACGTGAAAACGTTAATAGCGCCTTGATGCCAGCTGGCTGACAGCAGTGACACATGAGAAAATAGCGTGCCATCATCTCGTATTTAAACACGACCTCCCCCCTTAACACCTTTGACCCACTGGGGAGAATTCGGAATACTCGGAAGAGTACTAAAGCTGTCAAAAAGCCTCTTCCTAATAGGGACTTCTTAAAATGGGAGTTTCCGTAATGATAATCTAACATAGAAGCAATTGTGAATGCATGACAGGTGAGAACTTTGTGCTGAATGGACTTTTTGGACGATCCCCAGAGTGTCGACTTAGAAACGTCTGACAGATGGACTGAGTTGACTCGGGGGACTGAGGGAGGCAGTTTCACACTTTTTTCTCCTGTCATGCTGGTGACTGTGTCCACTTGACCCCCACCGGATATATAAGTAATGTGTGCTGTTAGGAAACCTGTGTGAGAGCCTGACCACTGGGTCTCACACACACACACACACACACACACACACACATCCAGTATTGATTGAGCTCAGCCACTGACACTGAAACTGATGAGGAATTGAGCAAGCTGAGGTGAGGCGAGCAGGCAGCGGGGCCGCCTCGCGTCTGGAGATTATTGAGACGCAGCCGGCTGGAGAACATTTCTACCCATACATGCTTTTTCATTATAGATGCCGTAAAAAACAGTTCCACACAAACACACACCCTAATGATTTGGACCCAGGCCCCAGCAATACTGAAGCTCTGAGTCCATAACCAATACTGATCTGATACACATCACCTCAGGCATGATGATGACATGTGAGATTGGTGACATCATACACATTCGGGGTGTGGGATACTGAATCTGATCATGTCTGGTACAAAGATCCCCCAAATGTGACCATAACCAAGACCCATATTCGCTACCAATAAATCCCGTTTGGGTGGAGTGAGCTCAGATAAGGAGGAGGCACTTCCACCCATTGGATCCATTTCTCATTCCTTTACACTGATTAGTCCAGATCGTTTGGTAAGAGAGGGACTGCAGCAGTTAGGGCTGGGCAATGAGAAGATGATAAGAATTTCAAAAGGAGGACTACCTCCAGAATGAGCACATTTTGAACATGAGCGGTGGTGACGCTGGGTGAAGGGCGAGGACTCGCTGTTTGGCAGTCTCCCGCCCTGATGAGAACGGAGCGGAACAAAGCAAGCTTAGTTCCAAAGAAAAAGGTGCTGTGGCCGTTGCAGTGGAGGAGCAAGAAGCGAGGGAGGTGAGCCGTCTGAAGCACAGAGGCCAAAAAGCTGCTTATCTGGTGCAAAACACATTCAGCCCTGCTCTCGCCGACGTAAATCGGCCAGCCACACTCGCGCCACTAACTCACCTTCGTGGCCAGTTATCAGATGCAAAGACACTCAATGCTCCAAGGTTCAGTCCAACCAAAAGAGTATTAAGGGCTGGCATCACTCATGGCTTTAGTAGACAAGCTTTGGGTCAAGATACCTTAACCTTCGAGTCAAAACACCATAAATACTGTTCAATCCCACCCAACCTTAGGACCATTCTCTTGGCTTGGTAGTCAGAAACATCAGGTTATGAGGACATAGATGGTCCTGGATGACCCTGACTGGGATAAGCATGGGCCAAAACTTGGTATGCACTGGGTTTTTTTTTTTTCGCCGATCGTCATCCTTTCCTTTACTTAGCCCAAGATCTTAACCTGAGCAATCACGCCATAAGGGTGGTGTTTGCCTGGCAGATTATCTGCATCAGACCGTCTGACAACCTTGGACTTTGGATGCAAATATAAGGGGTCGCATATCCGCCATGCCCTCGAGCAGCTGTTTGCTGGTTTCACGTCTATATCTTTATATATTTGTAACTAAACTCCGACATCACAAAGGACCGGTTTTATAAAACGGTAAACCCCGTCTGAGATGACACCAGCTCGCCATGTCAGCGGCTTTCCCAAAAGGCAACCAGGAGTGCCGCCTGACACCTTCTGCCTGTGTTCTCAGCGTGGTTCACACTCGAAAACGTGTCACTCCATCAATCCTGACCTGCTCTTCCTTTCCTCTATCGCTTTGATGGAACAGATGGGGCCCTCGGCCACCCACTTAGCAAAAGTGCGATGGGCGCTCTGATGGTCACACTCGGGCTGATCTGAGAAGCATCACACCTGAGCGACGACCAGGACCTTTGGAGATCAGGCTAAGGAGCAAAAGGATTAGGCTTCAGGCATGTACAGAGCTCATCACACACTACACCGAGCATGCATGTGTTTGGGATTGGAACAAAGCCCAGACCCTCAACACCACAAACATGTAATCACTGCATTGCACTACAGATTTTTTCTGTTCTGCCACCCCGGGGGAACAAACTGCTGTTTATCCATAGGGGAGATTGAGAAACATTTTTCAGACTTGTTCCACGGGGGGGGGACTGAGTAGGCGTATCCCGTCCAACACAAAGACAGGACTGGAGGGTTTGGATCAGCCTTAATAGCGATAAACAGAAACAATTTGCTGTGTTTAAAATTAAAGTAGCGGAAAGAGCAGCAGGAATGTTTTCGCTATGGGCTGTGCGCGTGACCTGGGTTTTAAAATCCCAACGGTCGTTCGGAAACCAAACGGGTTTTGTGACAGGAAGGGAAACTATGTCTTTATTTCGGTTTTGCTCGGTTTTCACATAGAAAAGTCCAAAACAAAGGCTCACCTTCGACAGCGGACACCACGGGCAGCACAACGCTGCACAAAAGCAGCAAATAATCCATCATGAAGCTCGGCTTCCCAACATGAATCGAAATTCAGGGCTTAAACCATCACGAAACCCCAAACACTCGACGACGCACTTCGGTCCTTTTTTTTTTTTACTAAACGCACAATTATACGTGGCTCCGTTAAACAACGCACTAACTAAAACATACATCCATTTTCCCGTTCCGTCCGAATTCCGAGCAATTGAGAGCTGTTGGAGGTGCGGACCCGGCGGAGCATCTTCCCCCCGTCTGGCGGTAACGCTTACTGATGTCGCTACGTGTTCGGCATCCTGGCCGTGAAAGAAGCTGTTGCTTCTCTGCGACGCTACACGGGAGGGAGGGCCAAGGATGAGCCAGCGACCAATTAGGGACAAGCGCGGGAGAAAAAGGCGGGGCATTAACCACGCCCATGCAATCTTACCTGAGCTACTGTACCTGTGTGCAGAGAGGAGCCAATGTGATTAGATATGTTGAAGATCTTATCATTGTGTTTGTTGGGATTACTGACAATGTATCCATCATTGCTCAAGTGTTCATGCCATAGATTTATGAATGTACCAGCTTCTAAATCATAAACCATAAACCTCATCCAGTGACATTTCTTAATCCAGCAGCATCATCCAGTGTCAATTGTCTCATACAGGGGCCATTCCATAAACAATCAGCCGAACCCAGTACCCATGACATAAACCAACCTCATTATTTAATGTCTATTCCATAAACCATCAGCCAAGCCCAGTGTCTATTTAATAAATCCTCACCACCCAATATTTATTCCATAAACCACCAACCAAATCCAGTGTCTATTTCATAAATCCTCACCCAAGTCCAGTGCCCATGCCATAAACCATAAACCTCAGCCAGTGACATTTCTTAATCCAGCAGCATCATCCAGTGTCAATTCATCAAAGCTGCTCTCTCATACAGTGTCCATTTCATAAACAATCAGCCAAGCCCAGTACCCATTCCATAAACCATCCTCACCACCCAATATCTATTCTATAAACCATCAACCAAATCCAGTGTCCATTCCATAAACCGTCAACCAAACCAAGTGCCCATGACATAAACCATCCTCACCACCCAATGTCCATTCCATAAACCTTTAACCAAGTCCAACGACTGAACCTGAAAACCAGCAGCCACATCCATTGTCCATTCCATAAACCATCCTCACCACCCAATATCCATTCCATAAACCATCAACCAAGTCCAACGACTGGACCTCTAACCAGCAGCCACATCCATTGTCCATTCCATAAACCATCAACCTTACATGACATTTAAAAACTAAACAATAAAACTAGTGTTGAAGTTCATGTCCTGAAAAATGATTGTCTTTAATCTAGAATTAATTGATCGTCTTTTAACTGAAGTGTGTTCATGTTTAAAAACCTCAACCCTCCCTGATAGTCACCCCCCAAACCTTCCCCACTGCTGCCACTTCAATCCTCTTAACCTCACTCAGTGTGTGCTCCAAGCCCCTCAATCCCATCCGGTATTAGCGTCCCCAAACTCCAAAGATCAACTGTTTCTGCCTCAAGCGAGCATTTATTTCAGGTAGATCTGAGTTAAACACCGCTGCCATCGCTCTTAAACAAATATTTAATCATCACGATGAATTGGTTGTTTTGCTGACTGAAATAAAACCTCTGCATCGCATTAATCGGTACCATAATTTGAATACCCAGCGCCCCCTGTTGTTTGTCGTCTGTAAATGCTCCCCAAAAGCATCAGTCGACGTTTCGGCCGTCCCAAACTTACCGCCTGAGCTGATCTTCGTCTTTCTCCACGGTACATTTAGCTCACATGCTTGCTTTAATCTCTGCACCCTGTCACACAGGTACCATTAACACCGATATTTCTTTAACTTTTTCCCACAATCCTCTGCTCTGTTGCCAAAGCTTTCAAGCATTAAGAAACTGAATGTTATTTTCCACAACGCTGCAGGCCGTAAATCAGAAATCACCAAAAAGTCCCTCAGAAAGCAGTCGCAAGTTTTTCAAGGCCAGCTTTAGTGCAAATTTGAATTTACATCTGTTTGTATTTCAAACTGGAAAATACTTTCAGCCGGTTTGGCTAGCTTACTATTCTGTACTAGCCTTGGGTGATTTTAAGTTAATTACCCTGGCTAGCTAGGTATTAAACGAATACAGTCGAATCCGGTTAATGGGACCACATCGGGACGCGAGACTTGGCGTTACAAGACGGGACGTGTTATGTAACATATTAAATGTTTATTAAACCTTTATTGTACGATTTACACGTATAGCGA
>JAVSBV010000127.1:1802719-1816777 GCA_033117975.1 Parotocinclus spilosoma
CATATATACATACATATACATATATACATATATACATATACATATATATATATATATATATATATATATATATATACACACACATACATACACATATATATACACATATACACACACACATATATATATACACACACATATACACATATATATACACATATACATATATATATATATACACATATATACATACACACACACACACACACACACACACACACACACAAATCTGTTTACAGAACGGTGAAAACAGCACGGTGCGAGGCAAGAGACGACAGACGCGTTGCACGCCAGATGTCCAACCATAACAAGTTTATTAACTGACATTTCAACAGTACTTAAATCAGAAGCAACAATTCTCAGCAGAGGAACAAACGGGTACAATTCAGAAATCTAACTGTACATGAAACCATTTGTGTTTACCTCGAAAGGCAAGCTCCACATTTCTCAGATAGGCTCCGATTATGTCTTCTTTTCTACCCCCGCACCGAATTCTGTTGTTTGCTCAGAAGGAAAGAGCACGTTTGCACGCAATACCGCAACATATGCAGCAATGCACAACAAATTTCACACACTCTCCGATTATACAACTGCCATTTTTATGCATTGACAAATAAAAGACGTTCCTGGTCATGATTCAGCTGTCTGGCATGGATAAACATTGGGTCCCTGACTTAAAAAAATGCAATAAGCATGATGTACGAAATCAGAGCAATTTCATAAACAAGCCATTTTTTGTAATCAACATTTGCCCTAAGCAAGACATGTTCAGTTTGCAATCACAGATTCCTCGTGATATCATACTTCATTTACCTTATAACTGGAGCCCTCGAACGGTCTATGTTCAGCAGAGGGATACACTCCTCCTTAGGGACAACCCTAGCTGAGGACCTGATTCTACGACCTACGCCAGCGGCGTCTTCAACACTGTGAGCGAGAATGAAGGCAGCATTTTGGATTAGCCCCACAATAAGACAGGGTTTCAACCAATCACATGTCAGCATACATAATTACTTCAGAACAATTGCCTTGAGTCGACCCTAGTGAAAATCCAACTGCATGCAGCGGTGTGCCATCGATTGCCCTACAATTACCGGCAAGTATGTGCATTGATTGGATAAGAGTCGGCTGAAACACATTGGTAAATCGATCGGAACTGCATTTTGTGTGCAGACACGTCTCACATTGAGCTGCATGCCAGTCAAAGGGCATGCAGTTAATTCAGATAACATGACATCATATGACTCAATTCTCTACATGTACATTCTTAACGATAAGGCAGTACAAAGTGAGATTCAGCAAGGGGGGGGAAAAAAAAAAAAAAAACACATCAAGACTGGTTCACAGGTCAAACACTTTGGTTTCTTAGGTTAAGCTTACCTGTGTTAGTGCAGCAGAACCTAAGGTGTGGGACGACACTGCAAAATCAGACATTGCACCGTGCCACTAAGCAACATTGTTTGGACTTTTTTTTTTTTTTTTTTTTTTTAACTTAAAAAGAACAATGGAACTAGGACAGCCTTAAATTGTTCACACAAAAATGCAATTATGGTACAGCACTAATACAGAGGCATCAAGTGGAACATTTATAGGTTCGGCTTTAAGTGCAACATAAAGACTTGCTTGCAATTTCAAAACCGGCTGTCGCATCATTTAGGGACAGTGGAAATGGCAAAACTTTTTTTTAAAAAGTAGCCATGCACCGAAATGCAGCCACGATTTGAAGACGGAGCCGTTTTTCGGCCCTTCTAAGCAACCGGCGCGAACCCGAAACGTAAGCGTGATCTGCTTAAAGCGGGTCGAGGAAGCGCGCATTTGAATCTTGCGCTGAAAATGAACGAGTTACCCAAACGTGCACACTGCCCCGAGTCGGTCCCGTCCCAGCCCAGTCGACCCACATCTCCCAAAACACCGCCTCTAACACGTGGTGGGTGTAGACCAATTAGAGTCATTTACTTTTTACCCAAAGCATGCCCTGATCCTTATTTAGGGGGGCTTGTCGTCACAGGAACGTCGGGCTAAAGGTGTCTGAAGAGACCCTTTGGGGATGCGAGTACGCTTTTCCGTTTAGGCGCAACGCTGCGTTTTTCTGCATTCCGCTGAAATTTCGGTGCATGCCTACTTAAGAGTCGAATTCTAGAACAGGGTACGGTAAGGTCACAGGCCCACATGAGACATTACTTAATCATGTCAACATTAATTTGCAGCCCAGACATACTTACCCAAAACCAGACCCCCACCCCTCAAAAAGGTTTTCAAACATTCTGACCGTAAGCACTCCACTTAGACGAATCAAATATGAATGCAATGACATGGCAAAAACAAATCAGTGGGGCCGTTATTTTGTACTTACATCACATCTCACTGGTGGGCCACGGCCTGGCTTCCTCAGCCCTAAAACACAAACCTACAGTCCTACGCTGAGAAAAAGGCCATTTTTCAGAGACATTTTACATTGACGCTGGCACAGGCATAGAAACGGGTGCAGATCAAATGAGCATGAGGGACATTTTTGATAGATCTGTAACGGGGTTTGTACGCATGTATAGTTATCGTACACGTGTTAAGAGCTGCTCGCCTGCCCTGGAAAAAACAGCATACTGACAGAAAGCTTGCAGTCAGAGCACAAAACATCCTAACCTTCCTGTGAATGATGGAAGTCTGACATTATGAGCAATTACAGCCTAGCTGATCAGGACTTTTCCCCTCAAACACACGGCTCAGTTCTACCAATACTGTAGCGAGTGCCAAGAAACATCTACAAGACCAGGAAACAATCTGCATAGACAGTTGGAGAGAAACAACAGACATCAAGTCATTTGCGTTTCGGTCAATTTGGACCGACCGCCAACCCGCGTTTCGGACCCGCCCGGCCACCCGCCCTGACACAGCAAGAGAGACACCCCTCCTCACCGCCCCCGCCCACCTTTTTCCGCCCCACTTACCAACACAGGAGGTTTCATTTTGTTTTATTGCAAAACACAACAGGCATATCATTGTAAAACTGATCAGATTTACAAGAACTAGAGTTTGTAGACATGAGCGCTAAACTACATGAGATACAGGAGCTGGAATGAGTAAATATTACCGCACTAAAAACAGACCGTTTCATTTTATACAAGACAAGAGGGCAAAAAAAAACAACAACAACAACAAAAAAAGAAAGATCCAGAAGCCAGTTTGCAATCTAGCTTAAACGCAAAAACCAAGGAAATTACGATCTTCGTCAAGGCGTCTGCATCCGAACATTTAACAAAGGATTTTTTCGACAAGGTAGCATTTACGTTATGTCCGCTTCACATTACTGGCCCTGTGCAGAAGAAATACATAAGAAATACACAACATGTTAAGAGCAGAAACAGTGACTTGCTACCCCCACCCTTTCCCATAACCTAAACACAGAGCTAAAGACTCCTGTAGGGAGGAAAAGGAGAGTTAAGGTTCGTGCTGCCGTCTGCTCTGGACCCCGCGCTCGGCCTGTGAAGTGAACGGTTAAGTAGGAGAACAGTACGACGCCTTCCTATTCACATCAACGCCACAGTTGTACGGAGGTTAAGAGGCGCGTACCTGCTGGGCCTGTGGTGCTGCTCCCATGGGCTGAGATCCACCCTGGCCGTAGTAAGCGGCTTGCTGGCGGTAATACTCCGCCCAGGCGGCGCTGTAGTCGGGTTGGCCTCCGGGCTGAGCGGGGGCCGCCCCGGGCGTCTGGGGGGCTGCCTGACCTGCAACGCAAAAATGCAAAAACGTAAAAATGGAACGGCGCACAAGTAGTACGGTTTCCTTCTTTTTACAGTGTATTTTCTTTTTAATCGCCGTGAAATAACAATAAGTGATTCCGTTTTTAAAAGGTCTCAGAAGCGGTTCTGTTCACAAGTCTGCTGTGCCAAACAGCACAGTTCTGGCCCCAAGTTCCACCTCCAGCAAAGTCTGGGGCATAAATAAGACCTGGAACCCATGCATGTATCCCCCAGTTATAAGATCTCTTAATCCAATTCAAACTGTCAGGTCCACCTGTTCTAAAGACATGCCTTTATTTGGCCCCCCTCCCCATGGACTGTGGTGGGATCTGTTCTCAAGGGATCTGGCAACCCCAGAATTTACCACGCCTCAGAATTAAAGGCTATCAAACAGTTTGTGAATCTCAAAGGCAGGATTTGCTGGAGATAACTAAAAATGTGATTATTTAAGATTAGATCAGAGCCTGTTGCACTCCCATGGAGTCTATAGTCTACATCCCATAATGATATATCCCCTCATTTATATGAGCAGTGTATTTACAATGACATTTATAACACATGGCGGACGCTCGTATCCAGAGTGATTTACAATCCAAGAAATTGTGGATTAAAAGTCGTGCTCAAGGACCAGACCTGGCCCTTCTGGACCACGGTCCAGTACCTTAGCCGCCAAACTACCACAGTCCCCAATACTGCCTAAAGTATTTAGTACATGCACCCAGAGCCCACCAGGGGTCCCAAATACACCACCGTCCAAACGGCACATTATGATCCTGTATCCTTCTAATAAATCCGATCAAAACTTTACGATGCAGCGACATCTGTAAGAGGGGGAACGACCCAAGCCACGATGCCTCCGAGTGGCAGGGCAGAATCCCACTAACTTGCTCTAGGGCACCCTTATTTATAGCAGGTCCACTGTAGAGAACCGTAACACATAATTTGGGGCCCACATGCACCACCACTGAAGAGGAAAAATCAATCCATCTAGGGTTCTTACCTTGCTTCTTATAGTACTCCTCCCAGGCTTTGGTGTAGTCCTGCGGCTGCTGGCCTTGCTGACCTGAAGTGTTCGAGAGCGTACAGATTAGTGTGCCGGATATAAAAACACGCTCTACAGTCTAATCAGTCATACACTGACCCTTTGCGGAGCTTTGTAAGACTTTTGTGCTCTTAGGACAGTACATAAATGTGAGCCCACAGCATTTTGACTCGATACTATACCTGCGTGTCCCAACGTTCAGAACTTTCGGTTCTCTACCGAAGCCCATTCTTTATACTACAGGGTGTTTTGGACACCTGGCTTGGGCCGATAATCACATTTAGAGCAACAAATATTGTTTAAAGCATTACGATGGTAGACTTATACAGACAGCCAGGACGCTTCATTGATCAAATTAAATCCGCAAACGTGAAAACCCCTTCATTAATATGGTGCAGTGATTATGTACAACCTTCACATAAGAGCCCGTATACTTTACATCGGCTCTAGAAAATGTACAGCAAAAACAAAGTAGGTTCCATAAACAGTGACATCATAACTATTCCAAGGACCAAGGATAAAGGTCTGTACGTAGGAATGAACTGCTAAGCCCCCACAGACCCCTAACCTGCCGTGTAAATCAACGGTCACGTTCAGTTCGGAGATGACCTGCAAACCCCACACAGGGTCGGGATGGAACCCCCTCTCTCTGCAGAGTGCTAACCGTCCCTAAAAGGACTGTAGTTCTAAGCAATAGTTAAATAGAGCGTTTGAAAACGTAAATACAAAACTGCAATATCAGCTCCTACTTAAACGACAGACTATCGGCACAAAACCAGATTTAGATTGAATGTAAAGGTTATGTAACCGTCCCCGATTCTCCATTAGTCTAACGCAAGCAAACTTTATAACATTTTACGTACAGGTACGAGTCGTTTAAGGTTCATCCGATCAACCTACGTTCCCGAGTAATCCAACTTCCAAACAGACGCTCCTATAATGCGTGTGTATATAATGTCTTATATACAGGGTGGGTCAAGTGTCACAGGACGCCCTTGTGTTTAAGAAAAAAAAAAAAAGGGGGGGGGGGTGATTTATCTGAATAGCCGAGCAAGTGACAGATGAGAGAAAGCCGCCATATTGGATCAAGGGCAAGTTTTTCCCAATGGGAAAGTGGCATAACAAAGAAGATCAGAATTGTCTCCGAAATCTTGTTCAAAGTTCAAAACTTTGTTGGTCACGGGTATCTGAAGATGAAATGGACAATTCTGATATCCAGGGAATGCAGCTGCTGTATCACAGCACCAGACTTCCAACAACCGACACCCAGAAAGATCAATTTCACACAGCACTGTTACCCCTCATAATCAAATTCGGAGAAACCTGAACTGTAAACAACAAGAAACGTAGCGGTTTTGGCAGCGTTTGGGAAAAATCCACGATGCAGCCTGGGACATGGCCTGTGACTTTTGACTCACCCTGTACATCGAAACTACACTAAGCTGTAGGCGTGAACGCCTGTCTTACGACACCTGCTGGCAGAACAGAGAGTTGCGGGCTTGCAAGGCAGATCTGCTTTGTAGATAAAGCCAGACTTTTTTTAATTGCTTGTTCCTCGGGTGTTCCTACTTAAGAATCTACTGAGGAGGGAGGAAGAAAAATACAAATAAATCTTTATCTTTCAGCACTTTCTGAAGGACTATGTGGAATCAATACAAGGAAGGAGGAAGAAGAAAAAACATTTTTTTTATTTAAAAATAACATGTATTTAACCTACAATTAAATTAAAGTGAATTTGGAAAGGACATAAATGAACAGAAGAAAATCCGTTGGCGCTCCACCGGAGGGCGGAAAAAGAAAAATTCTATTATATATATATATATATATATATTTATTATAGATTTTTTTTTTTTTTTTTTATTTCAACCATTTGTGCTGAGGTGGATGATCCGAGAAAAAAACAAACAAAAAAAAATTGTTATTAAAAAAAAAAATTCTTCTAATATGATCGTCGGCAGATCCGCGAAACAAGCAATAAAAAAATAGATAAGTCTGGCCTAAGAATGACTGTACTGCACAGAGCAACGCGGACGTTAAACTGAAATGAAAGTCTATTTAATTCATTTATTGCTCGTTCATGTATCGCTCGTTAAACGGTGCTCGCACATGTAACTGAAGAGTCCAGAGAACAAAAAGACCCTGCCTGGAGAGACGCTACAGTCGTTCAGTCTAAACAGCAGGACTTGGAAACCCGACTGAGAAAAGCATGTTGGTTTGCAGTTCAAGTCCAAATGACTGTTTAGCCTCAGCTTTGAAAGGAGAAAATCTAAAACTACAAATTTACCCATTTTCTTGTAATATTCTTCCCAGGCCTTGGTGTAATCTGCCTGTCCGCTCTGACCTGGAGCCTGCGGGTCACCTGTTAAAAATGGTGCACACTAATTTAGAACTGTCACTCGGCCTAACCGGGGCTAAGGTTCAGTCTTGCCTTTTTTCCAAAGGTCAGACATAGACATGAGCTACATAAACAAAGTACTAAGTGGGTTTGGACTTGATCTCTGACCTAAATCAGATTCAAAGTTGGCTTGAGAACTGAGAGCTGCTTACCTTGCCCGTTGGTTTGCGTCGTGCCCGGAGCGGCGGATGTTGGCGTCATGGGGGC
Source organism: Parotocinclus spilosoma (assembly GCA_033117975.1). Lineage (NCBI taxonomy): Eukaryota > Metazoa > Chordata > Actinopteri > Siluriformes > Loricariidae > Parotocinclus > Parotocinclus spilosoma. The sequence goes on from JAVSBV010000127.1 coordinate 1,810,101, forward strand.
CTGAGGCTGCTGCTGGTACTGAGCGTAATAAGCCGCCCAGGCTGCCGCGTTGGCATCGGCCGCCGCTTTATCTGCGCACACGCATGCGCGCACAAACAAAAAAAAAATAGTGTTAAAGCCTGCCCTTGGTTAGTAAGGTTCAGAAACGGTTGGGAGAAGTTGCACTAGATTTCACTTACTGGGATCGGGCTGGCCTTGCTGCCACTGGGGGTAACCGTTGCCCCAGCCCTGTGGTTGGTACGGCCCAGGAGGACCGCTGTGAAAAACCAAAGCCATGTCAGCATTTTCTCTCCTGTGCATTTTAAAAAGTGTATAAGGAAACGATGGTCTTACTGTGGTCCGGGAGGTCCCTGGTTATAAGGTCCGGGGTTGTAAGGACCCATGGGGGCAGGAGGGCCAGGTGGACCAGGAGGGCCGTGTTGCGCAGGGCCTCCGTGGGGTCCTGGCGGGCCATGGGGGCCTCCCATCGGACTGACTGGACCCTGAGCGCATGGGCAGGAAGTGTCAGCTCCGTCATTAACCACGTAATATTGGTTGTAAATGTAAAAAGGTCGCCTCTTACCCCGATTTTCTCCTCGACCAGCTGCCTGGCGTAGTCGATCTGCTGCGGGTTTCCGCGCACCGTGAACATCTTTATGTTGGGGTCGGCGTTAGGAGGGGGGTTCCGCTGCAACTCTATCCTTGCGCCTGACTGCTGACTTATGTTTTTAATAGTCTCGCCTCCTGTGGAAGGAAAAAGGTGGACGGGTGATGTGACGACTAGATCGATCAGCAGTCGTTCCATTCGGTGTTCCACACAGAATACTGTTCTTAGGTAAACAGCTACAACTGCTCTCAAAAATGAGGGGATATTTCAAACTGAACATGAAGCAACTTAAAAAGAAGCATTCGATTTTTTTTTTTTATTAAACAAGACGACCAGATATGCAAATGAGATGCAAACTTAATTATGGTTATCAAGTATTAAATTATTTATTCATGGGGGAGAAATCAACAGAAATATGTTCAACTGGATCAGGGTGTCCCCATATTGTGTTCAGTAGAGTGTATGGTCACCCATGAGGGTCAAAAAAGACTAACAGATGGGGCGTGGACAGGATCAGATTATCCAGCACTTCTTGTAGTTTTCTTTTCCTATTTATTTCTAAACATCCTCTCATTTTTTGAGCAGTTTATTTCTATACAGGAACAATCACACAGATCTGAGAAAGGTGTTCTGACCTTTGCCGATAATGAGGCCGGTCTTGACCGTAGGGACGGTGAAAGAAAACTCCTGCAGGCCTCCGGGCGGGCCCATGTTCCAGTTCCCGTGCCCCCGACCTCTACCTCTGCCTCCGGGACCTGGCGGGCCTCCGGCCTGCACGCTTCTCAGGAGGTCGGTAATGATGCTGGCAGCATGCTGTGCTCGATCGGGGGGCCCCATGATCTGGGCGATCCGGTCCGGCGCGGTACCGTCGTCTGCAGAAAGGGCAGAAGTCATTCGGTTAAAACCAGAATGAACGCCTGTTCCTCCCAGTAAAGGATCCATGCGTTTTGGATGTAACGGTAACAGGACGCTGACCTGGTTTGAACTGAATCCGAACGCCGGTGTCGTTCTGAATCTTCTTGATCATCTCTCCGTTCCTGCCGATCACGATCCCCACCGCGAAGCCCGGCACGGGAACCTTAACCGAGAGCAGGTTGGGCTTTAGTCTCGCACCAACGACATTCACGACTGAGCATGGAAAACACCCAACTTACATCCAGACCCTCTCCTCCCATCCGGGACCCGTATTCGCCCCGCTGCTCCTGAAATTCCGGGTCTCTGATCAGGTCCATCACCATGTCTTTAGCTTGCTGGAAGCAGACGGAGGGTTTCAGGACTCGGTTCAGACTGATTAGGAGAAGAAAAAAAACCCGGCTGAATCCAGATTCCCGGCTCACCTGCACTTTGAAAGGATCTCCAGAAATCCGCAGCGGTTTATCCGCCCCCGTGTTCTGAGGCCCGTCCTGGATCATGACCATCTTGACTCCAGCTCGTTCCTGTCGGGATTAATCCAGTCTCTCGTTAAAGACGGGGGTTTGTGATCGGTACTAAACAGAAACTGAGCCTTTTTGTTACGCATCACAGCACTGAACATGCTCACAAACAACACTTTGTTTAAAAAGTTCCCTTTGTTGTCGACAGCATTGAAAGTTTAAGGTTTGTTACTGAATGTAGGGCATTCGGTTCTCACCACATGCGACATGTCTGATTTAAGCAGTTTACTCATGTCGGTTTTTGGGGAGCCTTTCTGAGCCTGATTACAGACAAGAGCAGGACCCCAAAAAAATAAAATAAAACAGAACATCCCAGTACCCAGCCGAATAGCATCAGGCTCACCTGTAGCTGCTTGATCGTCTCTCCCCTCTTGCCAATGACCAGTCCCGCTTTGGAGGCTGGAATCATTATTTCTTGGACGGACATTCCAGGGCCGTCGTTGTGATGAAACGGGGTGGGTCTGCCTTTTTCGATGATCTCGGTCAATAACCTCTTAGCGGCCCTGTTAAAGCACAAATAGGAGTCGTCACTAGGGGAGAAAACTTTGACTTTTCGATGCATCGCGATTCGGACGTTTAACGATTCCGAATCGATTAACAAATGCCGACCATGGATAATCGAGCACACTTGCATCTGAACATGTAGACCAGCTTCTGTTCTTACACAAGAACTTAAACATTAGCATCGCTAACTGAGCTCTGTAACGTCTATTTTGAGTTTAATATTCTTGAAGTTTCTGTTTTCTCTTTCTTTGTGTTGTTTTTGCAGGGAGCTACGTATAAATATATAAATGTATAAATGTTCTACGTTAGGACAACGTCAGCACACGACCTTTATTTCACAAAGTGATTGAGCTACGTAACGGTGACTAAACAGGTGGTAAGTTAAGTTAACACTCTACCTAGATAACCAGTTAGCAGTCTAACTCTAAGCCTCATTATTAACATGAGAAAACAAACACGCAGCCTCCTTGTGTTTATCACCGACAATTTTCCAATCAGGGTAAAAGAGTGGCGTTCTTTCACTGATGTAGCAGGCCCTGTAGAATGAGCTGGTGGGCGGGGCTTAACTAAAGCAGCCAATGATTGCCTAGACCCTCCCTCCTCGTCAAATCGGTTAAAAAAATCTAAAGTGAGAAACTTTTTGAAGCAAAAGCGAGACAGAAGCGCAACGGAGAAAAGGCACAAAGAAAGCGAAAACGGATACTTCAAGAATATTAAACTCAAAATAGACAACTACAAACAGAAATATTTAGGTTTCTATTACAAAATTTACATTTTTGGTTTCGGATTCTGTTTTTTGGTTCTCTAAACTTTAGGACCCGTTTTGACGCCATAGATTTGTTTCATGTATTCACATGGTCAAGAAAAAAAAAAAAAAAAAAAGATGCTTCGATAATCGTTGCCCTCTGAATCGAATCGTGAGGTACTTAGAGATTCCCACCACTAGTCGGGACGTTTCATATCAATATCAAACCAGTTTAGAGCCTGGCTCAATGTTCTTATAGTGGCAGCTCAGAACAAAACCCTGAAGATTCTGCTCATGTGTGCAGCCTAACCCACAGACCCGAACTCAGCACTTACACAAATCATCTGTGTGTATCTAGCTACTTACTGAATGGAATCTGGAGAGCCCGTTAACGTCACCGAGCGATCCGGCATGCCGCCACTATCTGTAATGGAATGGAAACAAACTGTTTTAAGATGGTATCGAACCACAGAAAGGGTCGAGCACAAACCGGGTCAGCACTCACCGGGAGCAATCTGGATCTTACAACCCGATTCTTGCTGTATTCTCGAAATTTGCTCGCCACCTCGTCCGATAACTGTGGGTTGAGAAACAAGATATCAAACAAGATTAGAATTGTCTTAGAAATGGATTGGTGTTTGTTTGTTTGGGTTTTAACGCCATATTTAACGTGTTATTCAATGGCAGGAGAAGTTGTTGCATTTATGTCCGAATACTTTGTCATGTCTTTCCATTTCAGATCACTATATTTTCATTTTCATGGTTGCAAGGTAGGTTAGTACTGCTCTTGTGTTTTCTTGCGTGAGGATTTCTTTTATGTTTTTGCCAGGTGTGCTTCTTGTCTGTCTTTGTTATACATGGGGCAGTCTACATCAACTGGTGTAATCAGATTTGTAATATCTCTGGTGGTTCAAAAGTTATAAACACAAAATTCTAAACTTTGGTTGTTCGTCACAGGTAAATGAAACTGGAATTGACGATTCTAATGCTGTATCACTTCAATAACCAATTTCACACAGCACTGTTTCCCTCATGACCAAATTCAGAGAAACCGGGACCGTGGACTGCAAGAAACGTAGAACATCATCTGAAGAACATCCACCGACCAAGAAACCTCAATAATGGTTTTGTCCACCTTAGGGGAAAAGTTCACGATGCAGAACAGGGTGCGTTTTGTGACTGTTGACTCACTCTGTATTCTAGATTTAACTGTTAAGACAAACTTGTGTTAAAGCGTCTACATCAGCGCTACTCATCTGTTTATTTCGATGTAATCTCTGCCCCAACAAATCAAATAAAAACATGAAGACAGCTTAGAGAAGCCACTTACTAAATCCAACCATCCCATCAGGAACCTTGAATTCTTCAGAGGTGGGCCTGGATGAAATAAAGTATATCATTATTACTATTATTATAATAGTTAAGCTGTCGACAGACATCCTTGCTATAAACAGCACAGATTCATTGCTACAGAACCAGCAACCTAGCACAAAAGTTTTAATGATAATTAACTATAAAGATTAACCAGAGAATTATTCTTGCACAATCACCTCTACTTCTTGTTCGCCAAAACTCTGAACGCTTGGTTTGTTCTCAGATTAAACTAAGTAACGGAAATAGCTGTAAAAAAAATAAATAAAATTATAAGAAAAGAAAAAAAAACAACTCGCACCGTATACAGTCAGCTTTAAAACGCACTAAGCCTAAATAAAAAAACAATTCAGATTTTCTTATAATAACATTTATTAAGGAAATATGTCATATCCAGAATAGTTCATTGCTAATCCAAAACAGGTCATGTTAATTGACTTTGGACTTCTGCAAGCCAGAAGGATGATTGCTTTATACGGGGGAAAAACAGATAAACCTTCAAAATCTATATGGCTGAAGGACATGGCACTGAATATTATTTCACTGTCATATTAATAATATTATTATAATATTATTATTGGACAAACTGACTTACATAAGTAGAGGAAGGGCAGGAGAATTTAAAGAAAATATGGAATCCATTTGGTGAAATTTTCAGAAAGACAAAATATTGAAACGTGTCAAGGTGCTGTTTGCTGTTGAGTTCATCCATTTGTTGTTGTTTTTTTTGTGCGAATTTATGTATTCATTATTACTATTATTTTTTAAATTGCTATATGTATGTGAATTACGCTACTCATGTTATTTAGGGACAAATATAATTTCAATTGTTAAAATTGCTTACATATCAATGTAAAGCTGCTTTGTGACAATGTCTACTGTAAAAAGCGCTATACAAATAAATTGAATTTATTTTATTCTACATTGTGATGTCATGTCAGTGTTCAGTTTTTTAACTTAAATTAATGTCAGTACATGTATTGTGTGTTTTTATGTGGATTGAGGAAAACTTAAAAATATTGTTCAGTTTATTCCTTTTAACTTCTGTGTTTTTCCTGAAGATCCTTTGCGAGATTAAGAAACCTTTAGTGAATCCGGTGCCAGATCTCTCCTAAACGCGCTTTACTTAACTTTATCAGACGTCCTTACCCAGAGAGAGTGGCAATTAAATAGTATTACAATCAAATTAAGGGAATTGTTCAGGCACCCAACTGTGGCAGCTTGAGGTGGGATTTGAACCCTGGACCTTCTGGTCCATAGTCCATTACCTAAAACACTAGGCCACCACAGTCCCCATGTTCTTATGAACAAAGTTACACAATGTAACGCTTGAAACAACTTCGATCTTTTCTTAACCGTTTCCTTAAGAGCAACTGGTATTCTACATTTTCCTACATTTACGAGAACTTAAGTTGTTTTTTTATGTATTTTTTTTTAAACGGCACTAAGGAACATTTCTTAATGACTTGTCTTGAAAACCTCAGCACGTTTCTTCTAAAGAAAGCTTTCTTGAAGCCGTCTGAATCCTTAAAATTCTTCAAACTATAATCTCTAACGTTTAAATGGAACCTTTGGCCAAACCAAATACAGAGTACAGAGAGTAAATCAAGAGCCATAGAAAAATAAACAAGTAATACCTCGGTAGACCAGGCATCCCACCCATACCTGCGAATGCTAAACAAGAAAACAAAAACGTCACACAATGCTGAACACAAGTCCACAGTTCTGATTATAGAACGCGGCCAGAGATCGGAGCTTACGATCGCTTGTAGCGACTTTCTTCGTTTCAGGCTGATCTGTAGAACAAAAGCACACGAGACAAGGCAACTGAGAACACGCAACAATTACTCCCTAATTAATGCTCAGTCAAATACAGTGTTCCCTCATTTATTGTGTGTGTGGGTTGGGGGGGTTACGTTCCAGGACCACCCGCAACGATCAACGAAAATCAGCAAAGTAGAGACGCTATATTTATAGAAGTATTTCTACACTATTTTAGCGGTAGAACTTGCAGAACGTTTGGGTAACATCGTAGGGC
>JAVSBV010000127.1:1856168-1867006 GCA_033117975.1 Parotocinclus spilosoma
AACACAACTTTTTGGATTTCCTGACCTTTGATAAAAGCATAAATTCTCCCGGGGATCCCAAAAATCTTCCCATAAATCGCTGATCTGTTTTTGCTGTGGCTAAGTGGCGACTTGTGGCTTCTTTTTTGGTAGTAAATAGAAATGATAGGCAAAGACCTGTAGGTGGCAGTAGAGGGCTGGGGAGAAACTTGGGAGTTTAACCGGTGGTCCTATTAACCGGAATCGACTGTATTTGCTTTTTACAGCTGCTACCTTTGGGTGCTTTTGGACTGAAAACGTCTTTTGCTCCTAAAGCAACTATTTATTGTGTCTAGAACCTCTGGGATTAGAACTGAAAACAGAACAGGTACCAATGTGACTGGAACTGGCTCAGGTACTACTAAAAGAGGAACCTCTGGAGTCATGTGCCCCTGGAACTACACAGCTCTCAGAAATTAGGGATGTTTCATACCATTATGGGATGTTTAATTTCAAACATTTACCTCTGAGACTGGAACTAAAACCTCTGTTTGCTAGAACGGGTACCTTTTGGGACTGAATCAGTATCGGTTGCTACATAAACACTTTTGGACTGCAAGGGAAAAAGATCAGAATAGGTACCCCGGGAAAATAACCGAGATGTTTCATACTAGAAGAACCATTGGGACTGGAACTGGAATATCTGATCATACAGTAGTGATGTTTAGGGCTGGAACTGGCTCATGTAGTCGTAGGATGGAGACCTTTTTGTATGTACTGGAACTAGGTAGTTCACTAACAGAACAGGAACCTTTGATCCTGGAACGTGATTACCGGTTTGGGAACTAGAATGGTTCCTACTAGAGCAGGTAGGTTTTGGGACTGAAATAGAATGATTGGTTACGACAAACGCTACCTTTAGGACTGGAACTGGATGTGTTGCTACTAGAACAGGCATGTTTGCTTTGCTGAAGAAAAGATTTCTTAAAAAAAGAAAGCATAAAATCGTCGAATCATCAAAAGTAATCATGGAATTAGTTTGAATAGGGGAAGAAAAGGACTGGTGTTAGGGAAGGTGGGCCCTTATTTGCATATAATTAGTACAACAGTGTGATAAATGAAATGTTCAACAGCATTAAATGCCACAGACGTTTAACTGCTTAAGATAAAAGCCGACTGGATTATGATTTATAGGATTCCATTAAATTGATTAAATTAATAGCATAAATCGACAACCAGCTATTGCTACTGTCAGAGATAATGATCATCAATTACAGAATGGAACTGGAACTGGAACATGGAAAAACCTCCCCAAACACTGATTCATAAAGCTAAGGTTCAGTTACGTCATGACCATCCTCGTTTATTCTAGAACTGACAAACCACTGGTCAAGTATAAACCATTTTCCATTCAAACTCATAACTTTGCTGGTAGATCAGGCATCTTTGGTTCTGGAACTGGATAACTGGTTCTGAGGACCAGAACTATATCATGTGATATTAGTACAGGTACCTTTTGATACTGGAATTGCTTCTAGAAAATGGAGCTTTGATACTGGAATTGCTTCTAGAAAATGGAGCTTTGAAACTGGAACTGAGACTTTCGGTACTAGAACAGGCCTTTGGGACTGGAACTGCATCATTTGCTATTAGAAAAGCCATCTGGAGTACTAGAGCTGGTACTGTTGGTACTGGGTTGTTTTCTTTTACAGCAGCTCCCTTTGGAATTCAAACAGGATATTTTGGGCTGGAGTTGAGTCATTTGGAGGTACAATTGTAGCCTTATAAGGGGAACTGAATCACGTGCTATTAGAACAGGCGTTTTTGAGATTGGAACAAATTTCCCAAATTTTTGGGGAATACAACACGCACCGATGTGAACAGATTTGAGACATTTAGTACTAAAAACAATTAGATTGGATCTTGAACTGGCAGTCTATGCAACAAGAACAGCTGTAGCAGTAAAGTAGGTACCTTAGAACAGGATAGTTCTCTATTAACACTTTTTTTTGTAGAATTAAATCATTTTCTGCTAGAATGGGTGCATTTTTTGGTGTTTTAACTGGACCATTTAGCTTTAATAGTTTTGGAAGAGACCATTTGAACTGCAATGGGAATAGCTTTTTTTTAAAAATTAAAACTGGTACTTTTGGACGTGAAAAAAAATATCTAGAAAATATGTTACTACAGCAGAAACCTTTATATCTCATTTTATGACATGAACTGGCTCATTTGTTACTAGAATAGGTACTATTTGGACTGGAATAGGGTCAGTTACTTCTAGAATAGGTGCTATTTGGACTGGAATAGGTCAATTGCTTTTAGAAGAGGAACTATTTGTACTAGAATAGGGGTCAGTTGCTTTTAGAATAGATACTATTTTGACTGGAATAGGGGCAACTGCTTCTAGAAGAGGTACTATTTGGACTGGAATGGGGTCAACTGCTTCTAGAAAAGGTACTATTTGTACTGGAATAGGGTCAGTTACTTCTAGAATAGGTACTATTTGGACTGGAATGGGGTCAGTTACTTCTAAAATAGGTACTATTTGGACTGGAATGGGGTCAGTTACTTCTAAAATAGGTACTATTTGGACTGGGATGGGGTCAGTTACTTCTAAAATAGGTACTATTTGGACTGGAATAGGGTCAGTTGCTTCTAGAAGAGGTACTTTTTGGACTGGAATAGGGTCAGTTACTTTTAGAAAAAGTACTATTGAAATGGGAACTTGATCATTTGGTTCTAGAAATGGTACTAATACTGCCCACAAAACTAAAATATTCTCAAATTTTTGTAAGCAGTGTATTTGGACTGTACCTGGGTCATTGAATACTAGAGCAGGTACTACTAGGACTAGAACTGGAAGTATGGGAACTGGGTCATGTGCTACTAGCACAGGTAACTTTAGAACTGGAACTGTTAAAACACATTCCTTAGCCTGGATTACCAAGCTTACAGCGTATGTAGCAAGACATGGATTTAATAAACCCTGGATTATTTCCTGCACATGAAGGTAACTTGGAGATGTTGGAGATGAATTCTGGATGAATTCCCATAAGTCACTCTAAACAGGACGAGTCTTAAAAAATCAATATGTGAAAAGCAGGCAGATCAGATTGAATAATTTGCTCCTTTTAGCAGGATCTTCTCTTCATCCAACGCTTTCTTAAGCTTAAACTGTATTGACGTGCTTGCGCGTTTACATGACAGGTCGCCACGGCGACAATAAATCACACTATTAACCACTGACAAAATATAAAGTTGAGTGATGGCCGACAGCGCTTGTGGGCCTGACAATCATCTAGCGGAGTTAGTCAGGCTTAGCCTGAGCTAACGAGCGACAGGAAATGTGACTGTCGTGTTAAATAATGTATAGATTTGTCGCCGTGACATCAATACGCCGATGTGTGGCTCATGTTTATGCTTATGCTTGGTTATTTCAGCCATGCAAGGCGGGATTCTGCTCGCCATTCTGCTCTGTAGGTCATCAAACCAGAGCATAATTACAGAGTGTAAATCCAAAATTCAGCATCAGGCACTCTTTAACCTATACATGTAACCACTCTGCTCTAATCCATGTATAGTTCAGAACGAACAGTCACACACAATCCCAGTGGGCCAAGGTCCGAACACTGACTTGACTCTCTTCTCCTGTGCTTGGGTCTGTGTGTTACTGCATGACCTAGTTTCAGCCAAGCTCTAGCTCTTGGACAGGTGACCCCCCCCCCAGAGTATAATGCAGAGTTCATGGTCGATGTGGTAACTGCAGGATCTCCTGGTGCTGTGGCTAAAAAAATCATCACTCCTTGCTTGCTGTGATGTGAGACAGGACTATTGTCTTGCTGTTGTAATTGGTTTTGGTTTTGGTTTGTTTGGATTTAGTCTTCACCATGAACTGTATTGGTCTGGCCTTGATATTATTTTGGTATTTAACTTGTGTTGGTCTTGACCATTAAATAATATTGGTCTTGTCCTGGTTGGTATGGATCTCGGTCTAAAATAATAAGTAAGTTGTTCTCAGTTGGTATAGGTCATTGTTTTGCTCTTGGTCTCAGTTGATATGGATCTTGGTCTTGAATTAGTCTCAGTTGATACAAGTCAAGTTTTTGACCATTATAATGTTCTCATTTGGTAAAGTGCTTGGGTTTTGTCTCGTCTTGGTCGCAGTTGTTATGGGTCTTTATTTCGACCATTAAGTAATCACGGGTTGGCCCAGTAAGTGTCATGTCATGTGTTCATCTTGTCCTGGTCTCAGTTGGTAGTCTTCCCCATAAACTGTTTTGCTTTGAATTTGAAATGTCTTGGATTTGTCTTTTGATTTGTGATGATATGATTCTCAGTTGTATAGCTGTCTTTATTTTGACCATTAAAAAAATCTTGGTCTCAGTTCTTATGACCCCTGGTAAAGGTCTTGGTCTTCACCATTAAATAATCTTGGTCTTGCCTTGTTCTTGTCCTGGTCTCAGTTGGTATGGATCCTGGTCTGAAAATAATAAGTAAGTTGTTCTCAGTTGGTATAGGTCATTGTTTTGCTCTTGGTCTCAGTTGATATGGGTCTTTATTTCGGCCATTAAGTAATCACGGGTTGGACCAGTAAGTGTCATGTCATGTGTTCATCTTGTCCTGGTCTCAGTTGGTAGTCTTCCCCATAAAATGTTTTGCTCTGAATTTGAACTTATCTTATCTTATTAGTTTGTCCAAATCTTGGTCTTGACAAATGAAATGTCCTGGATTTGTTTTGACATTCTTTTGATTTGTCATGATATGATTCTCAGTTGTAAAATCAGTCTTTTTTTTTAAAAGATAAAGTTAAATAATCTTGGTCTTGTCTTGGTCTCAGTTCTTATGGACCCTGGTAAAGGTCTTGGTCTTGACCATTAACTGTCTTTGTTTTCCACATTAGATTGTTCTGTTTTTGCTGTTGCTCTTGGTTGGTAAGGATCTAGGTCTCAATAAATACACCGATCACAAACATTAGGGGACATTTCAAAACGAAATAAAAAATGTCCCCTCATTTTTGTAAGCAGTGTATATTGATCTTGTCTTGTTCTTTGTTGATATAGGTTTGGGTCTTTACCATTAAATCTGTTTGGATTTTTTTAGACTTTGTCCGGGTCTTGGTCTTGCCTTAGTCTTAGCTGATATAGGTGTTGGTTTTTTAACATTAAATTTCATTGTTTAAAAAGTCAAAGTTGTTGTTTTGGGGATGTTTTTGTAATGACAGCCCCACACAATGTACATACACAGGGCAGCACGGGGGTTCGGTGGGGTAGCACCGCTGCCTCACATCAAGAAGGTCCCGGGTACAATCCCTTTCTGTGTGGAGTCTGCACGTCCTCCCCGTGTCTGTGTGGGTTTACTCCGGGTACTCCGGTTTCCTCTCACAGTTAAAAAACATGCCTGTTAGGTCGATTGGTGTCTGTAAAGTGGCCCTTAGTGCGTGACTGTGCTTGTGCCCTACGATGGATTGGTGCTGGATTGGTGATTGGTGATGGATTTACACACACTGAACTCGTACAGAAATCACCCCTCCCTCTTTTTTTTACCATGCATTGCCCTTTTATTTTACACTTTTACAATCTCCGCCACATAAAATAATGCACTTCACATCTCACTTCATGGTTCACTGCTTATTTTAATGTATATATTTGTTCCTGGACGTTTTACTCCTGAGCTGTTCACATATGTCGGGGTTACTTACTATTTCTCCACCGTTGCTGCACAGGAAATCTATCAAACAGTGGGAGTTTTTACAGAAATAGTTTACCACACTGTATCATTATTTATCTAATGCACTTATGAAAATTAGACCACCGACTGAGCAGCCCATTAATTTCCTGTTTCTTTTTTTTTTTTTTTAAGTATTAAGCCAATTTTCAGAGAATATTCCCTGAGATAGTGATTTGGTTTGTGATTGAAATGACAGCTCATTATCAATACAAATACGACGACATTTCGAAATAATTGACTCCTTCAATGGAAATTCTATCAAAAGAAATTCATGATTAATAAGATTACCCATAAAAAAAAACCCACTTTGGTTTTATGCTCAGTTGATAATAATTTGAGATAAGCCCAGCACTGAGTGGTCCTGAATGCAAAGCTGCAAATCAGGTAGAATTGTTTTTCATTTGGAAGCGAGTACGATGGCATGTGATCGGAATCCAAATGCATCTTATCTTTCATTGTGGTTTACCAAGGTTATTTGAATCTTTTCCTTTGCAGAACGTCCTACAATAACATTAATAAACAATGACGGATTGAACGGTTTCGGAAAGCATCTGTATTGATAATGTCGCCATTTGCAAACAGGATTTCAACTCCTGCTCCCTTTTTGGTCCTGCCCAGCTCCCCGGTCACAATGTTCTCTGCCGCTTCCTCTTACTGCTTCTTTTAACCGACACTCAAGTCAAGTCAAGTTTATTTCTATTGCACTTTTTACTATGTTGCATCGTCTCAAAGCAGCTTTATAATCTTATATGATCTTAAAAGGCCAATACCAAGTTGAGGAAGAAACCTTGGGAGGACCAAGACTCAAAAAGGGACCCGTCCTCCATGGGTGGCCTAGATGTTAATAAAGTAAATACTTAAAGTATATTAAAGTAATAGTAAAATAAAGTAAATAAAATGCAATTTAAATCAATAATACTATTTATGTTAGTTATAAAATAAGTAACAAAATAGATTTTAAAACAAAGTAGATTTTTAAATCAGTCCTCAGAGGGAGGTCCTTGGAGGCACATCGTCTCTTGGTGCACTCTGGTGGGACTGAGTTATGTTGATGAAGACCAGTAAGTCCAGAGTGATGCTGATGTGGAGGAACGTCTAAGTGTGTGGTGTTGGAACTGGTACGGGAACATCTCTTCAGAGAGAAACGATGACTTCTGCAGACAGAACGAGCCTGCATGGAGGAACATTATCTTAAAGCAGCCTAACGATTGACGCTTATCTTCTATTCCCTAAGGCCAACTTGAGCAAGCCTAGGGCGACAGTGGAAAGGAAAAACTCCCCAAACATTATCTGGAAGCTAAAAAGTGATCTAATTACTATGTTAATTACAATTATTTAAATAAACAGACGCTAACTAAATACAGTCGGATCCGGTTAATGGGACCATATCGAGACGTGATCGTTTTGGTCCTAATAACCAGCTGGTCCGATTAAACGAGCATGCCCTATGTTACAAGACGGGACGTGCCATGTAACATATCACATGTTTATTAAACCTTTATTGTACGATTTACACGTACAATATACACTTTTTCGGCGAAAAGCGGAGATGCAGATGGATCCAATAATCACGCTACTGGGTGCTTCGTTGTGGGAATGAAAGTGGTGAACGTGTTCACATGCCACTGGTAAAAGCATAAATTCTTCCGGGGAGCCCAAAAATCCTCCCATATCTCACTGATCTGCTTTGCATCCGCTCTGAGTGACGACTTGTGGCTTCGTTTTCTTATTCGCTCTCACGTTCTTTGGTCCGATTAAGCAAAATTTTGGTCCAAATAAGTGAATAACATTACACGTATATAATAGGATTTGTTTCGGTACTTTAGGATTCGGATTCGGTCCGAATCAGCGGCTGGTCCCATTAACCAGATTCAACTGTATTAACAGAGAGAACATATTTAAAAAGGATGATTAAAATAAAAATATATTTATATAGTACATTTTCTAATATACTAGTCTACATATTTAATTTTAATTTAGCTCTTTTTAAAAAAAAATATGTTAATATTTATTTTGCTTCTGTTTACGTAAATAATGACCATTAATTTAACGTGAATCATCTAGGCCACCCGAGCAGGTTTGGTTCCTATTTGAGCCTTCGTTCTTCCTTATAACGTTTAGGAAGTTTTCCCTTGCCACTGTCACCCTAGAATTGCTCAATTTGGGGACTGGGCTTAGATGAGGCCGGACTTTTTTTATTGCTTGTTTCGCGGATCCGCCGACGATCATATTTGAAAAAAAAAGGATATTTCTTGTATTTTCTTGGATCCGCCGCAGCACCAATGGTTGAAATAAAAATATACATATATTTTTTAGCTTTTCCGCCCACCCGGTGGAGAGCCTACGGTTTTCTTCTGTTCATTTAATTTTTTCCAGATTCACTTTAATTTAATTTTAAATCAATAATGTTTAATGTTAATTTAATGTTAAATCAATTTTATTTTTAAACAAAAAATTTATTTAAATTTTTCCCTCCTTCCTTGTGTTGATTCCACATAGTCCAATAAAGATAAAGATTTATTTATCTAAAGATTCTTAAGTAGGGACATCCGAGAAACAAGCAATTTAAAAAGTCTGGCCTAATACATGCTAACAGAATATCAACTTTTCTTTTGGAGAAATGCTGTATTGTGAAAAGCACTATGGAAATAAACGATCGACATTTGTCCAATCTGTTACGTATTTTGCCCCGAGGCTTCAGCGGCGCCCGGAGGAGACAGCGTGGCTCATAAACGTAGTCATAGTAATGCAGCGTTTAATCGAGATTGTATATACAACTTAATAACTGACAGACATTTTGTGAGATTTATTGTCTACGTGTCGTTTATTTAAGAAAACAAGTCAGATCCTGAGAATTCCCGAAAGTAACAAAATTGCTTAAATAATACAGACTAATAAATAAAGAAGTCAATAAATAAATAAATTAATAGTAACCCGCAATAAATTTGCGACTGTGATGACACTGAATTGTACTTGTACTCGACGATGGACCTAAGGTCCAGGGTTCGATCTCCAGCACTGTCGAGTTACGATGGTTGATTTCTTGCGCAAGGTCCTTAACTCACGATTGCTTTCGACTCTAAATTTGATGTTGTATCAGTTAAAAGTCGCTTTAGCTAGGTAACATCCAAGCCTATTGAAGATTGTAACATTATTAGTATTAATTGTATTGCCTATCAGTCCCATATCGACCGGGCAGGGAAAATTATTCAATCATTAATTCTCCATGTACAGCGCATGTGCAAAAGTCTTAGGCCTTTTATATGATCTGCTTATATTCTGCTTATTCTGTATGTACGTTTTTTGTGGTTGCTACACTTTGTAGATCATCTGTTTCTCAGCCTATTGTGTTCACTCCCTTGATGGTCAGGACCCCCACAAGACCTCCAGAGATCAGGTAGGTTCTGGGTGCTGGACCATTCCCAGCACTGATGTAGTGGTGGTGTGTTAGACTGTGTTGTGCAGGTATGAGTGGACATACACAGCAGTGCTGCTGGAGTTTTACATTTACATTGATGTCATGTGGCTGAGTGACTTACAGGTACAGTTCATACAGTCTTACAATCCAAGCAGCGGGTTAAGGGTCTTGCTCAGGGACCCAACTCAGAGGTGGCAGAGGTGGGATTTGAACCCTGGACCGTCTGGTCCATACTTCAGTACCTTAACCGCTTGGCGCACCACAGTTTTAAAGAGCTTTAATTGCATTGCCGGACCGAAAAAAGTCCACCAGCTACCAGTATCCTCCAGTCTGGAACTCGAGAGCGGCAGTGGGCACTAAAAGAAATAATAAGCAGAATATAAACTGAAAGACATACCATGCCTAAGACTTCTGCACAAACCTAAGACCTCAAGTGTAACATGGTAACAGCGTGACACCTTTTTGCTACACCAATTTTAGCTCAGACCAACCTTTCTCAGTGTTTGACCAAACTATAAAGATCCTCAGGCTGAACCTTGTGGAACTCCGTCGGTCAAACCTATTTAAAAGAGACACCAAGAAGTGCAAGTATGAAAAATCCAGTGCTTTATGGAAGGGAAATGTTCATAGCACAAGCACGGACCGACTGCTCGTCCTTTAGATCATTTACACAGCAGGTGAAAGCAACGCATTTGCGTAAGAAAAGGGTCGTTGCTCCCTCTAATGTCGTTAACCAGGTTCCCGCGGAGTCACGTCTTCTTCACAGTCTGCACCGTGGTCCCTGTGCTGTTCAAAGGTAAAGGCGCTGGGCTCCAGTCCGGCTGGTAGAAGTGGATATCAAACGTCCGTGCCCAGTTAGCGAAGACCCGCTTCTCCGTGATGAAGCGGTGATGGTTGCCCCGTCGGCCGCGCTCGTGGGATATGTACATGGCGCACTCGTCCGGCCCCAGGGGCTCGTAATAATGATACGGTACCGACGGGCGCTGAGCTTCCCTACGGAGAAACAGATCAAGGATTGTATTAAGGAAAGCAAAAAAAAACTAGATTCCCAGATTCCCAAATTAATCTCGAGCCAAATGACTGCGGGCGAGGCAATTAACCGGAACTGATTCGCAGAATAATTTGGTAGTAAAGCGGAATCAATGGAGCGTTTGTAAAACAATAAGGCTTTGGAATGGCCAGTGAGAGGTCATGCCTTAGCGAGGACACATCATAAGTCATCTCATTTTCCGCTCCTGGTCGGTGTCCGAGTGGCGTCGTTAGCTCACAGCAGGGCACACTTGGATCGGGTATTAATTGGTATGACATGTCGCCACGAGCAACCGGATGAGATTTTACTGGCGCAGTGTGCATTTGTATTGGACGCCGGGATCACTCGGTGTGGAACAAAAGAGACGTCCAGTGTTCACACTGGCAGTGGCCATTTGGAACTGCAAACAAAAGGCACATTAATTGGACTGATTGGACTGCTTTTAGGACATTTGGCAACCAGACTTGCCGAACAACTGCCACATCGAGTTCTGTAGTTCTAGTTAATACCGCTTAGATAGGGTCACAAAAGTCTTAGGCCACCATTAGATGTTGTTTTCTTTTATTATTATTGTTGTTAACTTTTATTCTTCATTTGTTATCTATTTATTGACCTGGTTTTGATATAATTTAATATACTTTTGGTGTTTATTTAGTTAGCATCTAGGCCACCCATGGAGGATGGGTCCCCTGTTGAGTCTTG
>JAVSBV010000127.1:1941443-1952454 GCA_033117975.1 Parotocinclus spilosoma
CATCTGCTAAGCCTCATAACATTGGTGTCAAAAATCCACACCAGAATGAACATGAGCACTAGGAGAACATGCCAAACAACAAAGTCAGCTAACCAGAGGCAAAGACTGATCGTAGCTCCTTGAATCTGGGCAGCACCAACTACTACTTTGTCTACATAACGACATCATCAAATAAAGGCTATTGGGGGTGAATCAAATGATTCAGAACATCTTTGAACGATTCACTAAAGAATCAAATACCCTAAATGATTCGGGACGATCGCTGTACACAGTGTGCATGAAAGCTACAATGAGGATCTATAACAGCGGTTTTGGGGTTCTGGTGGTGAGTCTTTCGGTCCTGGTCCGTTTCTTGACCGGTTCACAGTGTTCCAAGCAAAATGGAAGAGCCCAAGTCAGGTATCTGACCAATCACGGAGCGTTCTGAAAAGCACAGGGAGCACGTGCTATCCACGTTAGGCCATAAATCCCTCTTTAATCTCCGACGCCGCTCATTGTGTCAAACAGGGGTTTGAACGCCAGGTGTTTGCCCCGCAAAGTAGCGCGAAGGTGATGCTTTGCTCACTTACACGCCAATTTTGTGGAACCGCTGCAAGTCCAAACAAGGACGGCGTGATGGATTCAGCGCTCATTCCATTACAATGACGGGATCGGGGAGGAAAAATCGTTCGTACCGAGCGTGAAAGGGAGAGCAAACAGAACGGCGTACAAGCGCAGAGATATATGGGCGAGGGAGAGCACGGCGCGAGAAAAACACTTCTCGCAAAGTCAACCTGTTTGCTTAGTAAAGTTTGTGATGGCAACTTGGCTTTCTGGAAAGTTCAAGGGATTCATCACGACCGAGTCATTAACAGAGAGGGTCGATCAAACCGACGACCGAGACGAGAAGCCTGCTCAAATAAAACGCGCACCTTGTGTTTTGGAAGGTGGTACGAGAGTCGAATAAGAACTTGAACGTCCAAGCAAACATCCAAATCCCAAATGACACCAAACTATTTTTATAGGTGAAAATGGCAACTTTGCAAAGAACAAGTCAAATAAAACTCGACAGTTTTAGTTCAAGTATTTAAATAGACCCATTCTGGATCAAGTCTGGACCCAGTCCGGACCCAGTCCGGATCAAGCCTGGACCCAGTCCGGATCAAGTCTGGACCCAGTCCGGACCCAGTCTGGATCAAGTCTGGACCCAGTCCGGACCCAGTCTGGATCAAGTCTGGACCCAGTCTGGACCCAGTCTGGACCCAGTCCGGATCAAGTCTGGACCCAGTCCGGACCCAGTCCGGATCAAGTCTGGACCCAGTCCGGACCCAGTCTGGACCCAGTCCGGATCAAGTCTGGACCCAGTCCAGTGATTTTGTAAAGAAAAAAACTAAACAAAAACAGAAACAGACAGATGAACAGATTAGGGTTACTTATTGAATATTTCAACCAATCGAAATCCTTTAAAAACACAGTCAGAAACGTATTACACTTCTTTGATGGCAGCATTAGTGCAGAAAAATACATTGAGATCTTGGAGCAACATCTGCCTGCTTCAAGAAGACAACGCTCCACGGTCACAACTTCTTTGTGAATGTGTTAGAGGTATGAAAAAACAATGCCCAAAAAAACAAGAAAAAGAATAGTTCTTTAATCATAATAAAGTTCTAATGTTTAATTGTTGGTTAAATTGATTCGGGGTCAAATCGCTACGATAGCCAAATGTTTTTTGTCATAACTTACTGTAATTCACATTCTAGAAAATACAGCAACGTGCAGGAGGATGGATGTTATGATGGACCTTTAGTCCAATAGAAGCCAAAAATGCATCAACAGACAGGATTGGGAACAACACAGAAGATCAGCCAGATGAACCACAGACTCGACGAGAAAATGCTAACCAGTTTACTTAATTAAAGGTAATTAAAGGCAAACTTAGCTTATTAGAAGTACTACTTGCAATAGGACAGGCACGTTGACTTACGAACACTTTTTACACACTGGCACAAACAAGGAGCGAAAAGTGGTCCACACAAACGTGTATACATCAAACGCACATAAAAGTCTCTAAACACATCAACCAAGTTAGTTTAAATCTCTCTAATTTTAATGTCATCTTTCTACGTTTCTAAGTTCCATCTTCATCTGCTAAGCCTCATAACATTGGTGTCAAAAATCCACACCAGAATGAACATGAGCACTAGGAGAACATGCCAAACGACAAAGTCAGGTAACCAGAGGTCTGACTGAACGTAGCGTCCTGAATCTGGGCAGCACCAACTACTACTTTGTCTACAGAACGACATCATTACATAAAGTTTCACTATTCGGGGTGAATCAAATGATTCAGAACGATTCACTAAAAGAATCAAATGCCCTAAATGATTCGGGACGATCGCTGTACACAGTGTGCATGAAAGCTACAAATGAAGATCTATAAAAGGTTTCGGGGTTCTGGTGGTGAGTCTTTTGGTCCTGGTCCGTTTTTTGACCGGTTCACAGTGTTCTAAGCAAAAGTTTTGGCCCCCTATTTGTATCGAAATGCCTCCAGGTCATTGGACTTGTTAACGAGTCCCTCGATTGAGCACGGTTCGCGCTTGAGTTACAGTTCAGTGGTTAGACGCCGGTCGGCGTTTCCCCGAGAGCGCCTCAGCCGTCTAATTATCCAGAACGCTATATCCATAATACTTTCTAACTCTGAAGAACGTTGTCCGGGAGCGTTTTAGCGCTTCCTTTTGTGCGCCGGTTCCGGCTGGCTCGGGATCAGTTTTTTTAGACAAATTAGCAGTTCCATTTTTGGGTGAAATAATCCTTTAAGCCTCCCGTCTGCTGCTGTAAGGTAGTCGCTGACTTACAAGTGTACCGGCATGATTTGAAGAGGCTGCCAGGACAACAATAGCCGTTACAGGGCGTTGAGTGAAGAGCCAGTCAGCACTCGGGAGCTTGTACTTGTAGCGTGTACTTTTTTTTTTTTTCAGGACTTAGTAGCTTATTACGATTGAGACAAACCGCCTGACGAATGTGGGCCAAAAACTGATTCAGCTCACCTGGGATGTCATTCTGGATTCTTGTTCCCACCCCTCTGTGTAAACTGGTATAATGGGTACAGAGTATAAATACCCATATTACGTCCTGACGGAGATTGGGGGTGTGGCTTATTGTATCGTTCGCGATAATACCGGCATAAATTTTTTGAACGATATAAAATCGGTATCGTGATTTTCCGATGTCTTTACCTAACGACGTCATGCGTTAACATGGAGTACGGCGTACTTTCGTTACTACTAGGTAGAGCAACAGACATGGTGGAAAGTGGTTCTGCTGTGGAGAAGTTTGTCCCAAAAAGGGGAGTGGCTTCGGCAGTGCGGTTGTGGTTTTGGTACAAAATATCAGATGTACAACAAACGTAAGCGATACGTAAGCGATGCAAAAGGTCTGTAACAACAAAAGGGGGAAGCCCGTCTAATTTGTTCCACCTCGAGCAGAAGCACAGCTGAGAACGAGAAAAGTAAAGAATGCTTCGGGGCGAGGTATTTTAAAGTATAATATCTATTTTGTTGCAATTGTATGTTGTTGAAATATATCGTTATCGCAAAAGTACCCTGAACTATCGTGACCCCTACCGGGCGTTAACGTGGGAGCGTTTTGCACCCCCCAAATATCCCTCGAAAAATCTAAAGATCACCATCGATCACGGCTGGACTTCCCGTGATTCAGTCCCGAAAAACAGAACTAATGTGAAACGTTGAGATATGATTCACCTGGCAACTTTAAATTCCGATGAACCTGGTTAGGCCAGACTTTTTTAACTTCTTGTTCCCAATGAGGAAGAAAAAATAAATGAATCTTTAGTTTTCAGCACTTTTCAATTTCTTGAGGACTATGTGAAATTAAAACAAGGAAGGAGGAAGAAATAAAAATACATTTTTATTTTAAAATAAAATGTATGTAACCTAAAATTAAATGAACGTGAATCTGGAAAAAAATTAAATGAACAGAAGAAAACCGTTGCAAAAAAGGTTGCATTGTGTTTTTATAGAACGTTGTGATAAACTGGCATCCTGTCTAAAGGTTGCCAGGTTGGACACCAGAGCTTTTCATGACACAGCCTGGGATGCTTTGGTTCAGGAAATACCAAAAGGTTCACGAACAACTGCATTTCTGGCAACCATGTGTTCCTTAATATCAGCGTTATCATTCGGACTGGACCCCTACCCAGCTCTGCAATGGACTGCCATCCGACAAAGAGTTAATTAGTTAATTAATGAATCCTCTCAATGCCCGCTGTGCACATTTACAGTAAAAGTAATTGACCCCTCTATAGTAAATGGACCCCTAGTGGTCCCCTTTTAAACTGGTCCGGAACCACCATTGCAATAGGGCACTGGACAGGTGACCGAGTCCCTATGCTGCTGACAAAGGGGTTCAGACTTTTGCAAAAGGTCCTTAGTAGCATGTCAAGATTTGTTACTCCTTCATCCCAGTCCGAATGAATACAAAGCCAAGTCAGCGGATCACTACAGTCCAGTCCAAGCCAGCGGATCACTACAGTCCAGTCCAAGCCAGCGGATCACTACAGTCCAGTCTAAGTCAGCGGATCACTACAGTCCAGTCCAAACAAGCAGATCACTACAGTCCAGTCCAAGTCAGCGGATCACTACAGTCCAGTCCAAGTCAGCGGATCATTACAGTCCAGTCCAAGCCAGCGGATCACTACAGTTCAGTCCAAGTCAGCGGATCACTACAGTCCAGTCCAAACAAGCAGATCACTACAGTCCAGTCCAAACAAGCAGATCACTACAGTCCAGTCCAAGTCAGCGGATCACTACAGCCCAGTCCAAGTCAGCAGATCACTACAGTCCAGTCCAAGACAGCAGATCACTACAGTCCAGTCCAAACAAGCAGATCACTACAGTCCAGTCCAAGTCAGTGGATCACTACAGCCCAGTCCAAGTCAGTGGATCACTACAGCCCAGTCCAAGTCAGCGGATCACTACAGTCCAGTCCAAGACAGCAGATCACTACAGTCCAGTCCAAGCAAGCAGATCACTACAGTCCAGTCAAAGTCAGCGGATCACTACAGTCCAGTCCAAGCCAGCAGATCACTACAGTCCAGTCCAAGTCAGCGGATCACTACAGTCCAGTCCAAGTCAGCGGATCACTACAGTCCAGTCCAAGCCAGCGGATCACTACAGTCCAGTCCAAGTCAGCGGATCACTACAGTCCAGTCCAAGTTAGCGGATCACTACAGCCCAGTCCAAGTCAGGGGATCACTACAGTCCAGTCCAAGTCAGCGGATCATTACAGTCCAGTCCAAGTCAGCAGATCACGACAGTCCAGTCCAAGCCAGCAGATCACGACAATCCAGTCCAAGCCAGCACATCACTACAGTCCAGTCCAAGCCAGCACATCACTACAGTCCAGTCCAAGCCAGCACATCACTACAGTCCAGTCCAAGTCAGCAGATCACTACAGTCCAGTCCAAGTCAGCGGATCACTACAGTCCAGTCCAAGTCAGCAGATCACTACAGTCCAGTCCAAGTCAGCGGATCTCTACAGTCCAGTCCAAGTCAGCAGATCATTACAGTCCAGTCCAAGTCAGCAGATCACTACAGTCCAGTCCAAGCCAGCAGATCATTACAGTCCAGTCCAAGTCAGCGGATCTCTACAGTCCAGTCCAAGTCAGCAGATCATTACAGTCCAGTCCAAGCCAGCAGATCACTACAGTCCAGTCCAAGTCAGCGGATCACCACGGGAGGTCGTTACCCTGGAGGTATGAAAAGTCACCACTACAGTCACCATCTACAATGGGCCAAACGAGGGAAACCATTTAAGTCGCACAGTTTCGTTCCGCCAGTCCAACTCAAAGCTGTTCCTCAGGCATGCGTTGACCCAACACCTTACTTTCACGTGGGCTTTGGAGCGGCTTAAGATTTTCGGTAAGCCTCATCAACACTAGACTCAAAAGCGCACACTTCAGACACCAAACATGTCTCGGCTGATCGACTACATTTGGCTCTCGGGTACGACCGTGTACATTTGATTTTTCACCTAATTGTTCGACACTGCGCGCGTTAATCCTCCACGGGCTTACGTGACTCACC
Organism: Parotocinclus spilosoma; assembly: GCA_033117975.1. NCBI lineage: Eukaryota > Metazoa > Chordata > Actinopteri > Siluriformes > Loricariidae > Parotocinclus > Parotocinclus spilosoma. The sequence goes on from JAVSBV010000127.1 coordinate 1,947,527, forward strand.
GAGCTGACAGTGATGTGATGATCACTGTTACACTAGAGTTCAGATCTGAAGATGGGGATTTACCCGTGCAGCCAATGAGCTCTCGGGACCGCAGCATCTCCTTGTGTGCCTTCCCTAAAAAAAAAATAAAAAAAAAAAAAAGAAAGAAAAGGAAAAAAAAAAAAAAAAAGCGCACCGAGTGCGAGGTGAACGCTGCACCTGCTGGCTGGGTCGCGCGCACACACGCGCGCACACGCACACACAGACACACACACACACACACGCGCGCGCGCACAGACAGACAGAAACGCAGACGCGCGCGCAGTTGCACAGACGCGCGTATACGCACGGAGGAACGCGAAGGCGCGGGAGGGCAAGGTCGGTGCGCGATCCAGACCAAGGTTTAAAAAAAAAAAAAAAAAAAAAAAAAAAAAAAAGGCAAAGAAATGGACCTGACGCTGCTCCTCGGGAGGCTCGCGCTCGTCTCGACCGTCTGCCTGCTGCTCGGCGCGGGCGCACGCGCGTGCGGTCCCGGCCGCGGTTACGGCAAGCGGCGGCACCCGAAGCGGCTCACCCCTCTGGCGTACAAGCAGTTCATCCCGAACGTGGCCGAAAAGACGCTGGGCGCCAGCGGCAAGTACGAGGGTAAAATCACGCGCAACTCGGAGCGCTTCAAGGAACTCACGCCCAACTACAACCCGGACATCATCTTCAAGGACGAGGAGAACAGCAATGCGGACCGGCTCATGACCCAGGTACCCGGCGGCGTCAGGTCCAAACGATCGCAGTTTCGCAGTACGGAGCGGAACCATTAAAACCATTAGAACCATTATTCAGTATAAACGAGAGCGCCTGGTTGGTGCGGTTAGTCAGACTTAAACCACTATTTTACCGCTACCTTTTAACCCGCGACAGCCTCTTTGATTGCTTATTAGACATTTACAAATAAAGCACGTGGATGCGAGACCTTTAAGCCCCATTAACGGGCGTCATCATCTAATTCAAGCTGAAGTCGGCTTTAGCGTAAATGTCGGAATTGCGCAATTTGTGCAAGGTTAATTATTACAATATTATACATTTTACAAGGCGCCCGGCATGAGGGTGTCCTGGTAGCCTACACGACTTAAGGACTTATATGGGAGACCATAGAAAGTCTACAATAGCACAACAAAATGATCAGAAATCAGAAAAAGTTGAAACTGCAATGTTCCTTGGGTCGGGATATTTGAAACCCGGGATATTTTAATTATTACTGCTTGACTGTGATTAAAATTGTGAAATAACACGTATAGTAATATGATCAAAAATGTAATGACGATGTGAGAACCATAAGCAGGGACAACCCCCCCCCCCCACCCACCCCGTGCATTTTTCAACAGGACAACACAAAAAAAACCAACAATTTTTTATTAAAGGCAACCCTGAAATAAGCAAATCCCTTCCAGTCTTTTTTGAGGAACATTTTTGAATATTTCGATTCTTTTCTCCTGCATTCGTTGGCAAACTGGACATCCTCTGCCCATGTTTGCGTCTCGAAAAAACCCCTCACATTTTAATGGATACTTCTTCTGTACCAAATCATGATGATTAATAATTACCACCAATTGTCCTGCCCCGACTTTTTCGGAACATGTTGGAGGCCCGCAATTCAGGACGTTTCTTACCAAGTGAGATGAACGAGCAAAATAAAACATGAAATATCTTGAATTCGTATGGTGTGCGATGAAATAGAAGTCGAAGGAAACGTAATGAATATATATCGTCAACATTTTTGGAGGCTTTAAAAAACGAGGCACATTACAATTATATGTTGTCACGTTTTTGTTAATTATTTAAAAAAAAAAAAACAAACATTAAGAGTTCTGCTCAGATAGAAGCTCAAATGGTTCAAAGCCAAAAACTTTGCATAAGTCTTCTAAACTAATCACTTGAGTCAAAATTATTAGTCAGGGGGTTTCAAACATGCGGGCCGAGTAGATTTGAATCTTGGGTCGCTCCCTCACTGGGCTTTGTGATAAAAAAAATAAAAGACCACCAAAAAAATTGCACCGGCTTTAATATTTAGTGACTATAAGTGACGAAAAGAGGTAAAAAAAAAATGCAGTCATTAAATGATTAATGATCCAAGCAGGAATACAAAAGAAAACTTGAGCCACATAGCTTATACTTTATCCCCCAAGAAATAAGATCTGGTTCAGGTGATCCTCTAATCAGGAGCTCATTAAGCAGAATCAGGTGAGCTCCTGGACTGAACTGCTGCCTGGCATATAGATGTAGATTTGACGAAAATCTGGAGTTTGTTCCACAGCTGTACACCACAGAACATCATGTTATAGAATAACAGTGTCTGGTACAACATGGGGCGTGCGCTTTCAATAGGGTTAGGGTAAAAAAAAAAAACAACCCCTTATGCCTAAAGCTGGGATTTTTTATTCTGTACGGTCGCTTTTTTGTTACTGTAACTTTAAATCCTCGGTTACAGAAGCGCGCTTTTATAATCAGAGGTACTTTTGTACGGCAAAAAAGCTCACGTTAAACCTTTTTATACCGTTGCTACCAGATTTGAGATGATTTCTGTAGCTTTAATAATCAGTATTATTCCGATTGTTATTTTTATTATTATTATAATATTTATAATTATTATTCTGACTTGGCAGTAAAGATTAGAAAAACTTAATCCTAAGGCTCGAATATGAAGCATGTAAAACGCAAGCTCTTACCGCGTTAGGGACTTCAGATTTAAGTGCACTTTATAGGGTCGTAAACACGGCGTAAAAATAATTGAACCCATTTGCGTCACTGCCCTCTTTAAAGGTGTCTTTACCGGAACAAAACCCCGCCTCATGGTGTCAGGACGGTTCTGACGGGCTGAAATAAGGTTCAGGTCGGCTTTTCGCCTACATAATTCATTTATTTAGTTTGCTTTTTTTAAAAAAATTTATTTATTTGGCGACACACACAAGGTTAGATCCACACGCAAGGTCATCACAAGACTAGTCATACATACACAAGTCTTTAGAGACACCAATTAACCTAACGCACATGTCTTTGAACTTGTTGGAGGAAACCGGAGTACCCGGAGTAAACCCACGCAGACATGGGGAGGACATGCAGACTCCATACAGAAAGGACCCAGGCCGTCCCACCCTGAGACCGAACCCGGGACCTTCTTGCTGTGTGTGCTGCTACCCATCGAGTCCCCGTGCTGCCCGATTTTCGCCTACTTAAAGTGCACTTCAAAGTGTATAAATAATAGTGTCCCTTCTCTGTGAAGCAGGGGTTTTCTATTGAACGCTTTATTTGTATGAAACATCTCCCATTAAGCTCCTACGTCCAACAGAAGAACCGTTAAAGTACAAGCTCCTCAAAGTAGTTCCTAACATCCCCCTCCCTCAAACAGTCCCTCATGGAACCATCAGCAACCTCGAAATGTTCCCTCAGATAAACAAACTTGGGAATGCAAAATATATATATATATATATAATTTATACAGTCTTACAATCCAAGCAATTTTGGGTTAAGGGCCTTGCTTAAGGGCCCAACTGGGGCATCAGGTCCAGAGTCCAGTACCTTAACCGCTAGGCTACTGCAGTCCCAAGCGCAGAACCCCAGTGCTTAAAAAATTGGATGCCAAATAGGGATCCATAGGGCACGAAAACCCTTAATAAAGTCCTGTGCAAAAGTCTTAGGCCACCATATAGAACGATGGATCATATATCATTATTTCTCTGGATCTTTTTTAGAACGTAGAGGAAATCAGTATGTTGTTTTGAAAGATGGGCTTCTGCAGGCCAGGGTGACCTCCTTCCCTTTGCACTCGAGCAATTGGAGAATCTGTTTTTGACCCTTTTACGGTCTGAAGAAGCTCGATCACGAACGCTTTCCGGAAGGGTAACAGGGCGAGAAGGCTGAGCTAAGGTGTGCTAAAGCTCACAAAGACTGAACCTCTGCCCACTGTTTGGAGACATTTGGGACTTAATGGCTTTTATGCTCCGTTCATTCAGGGGATCGGGGCTTAGACTTGGCTGCCCCCTTAGGATATTGATCCGAGTTGCTTGGAGCTTGTCCTTGCTCACAGGGCATGGCAAAAAAAAAAAAAAAGCGAAGGCTACAATTACTGCCAGTGTGCAAAAGTTTTGGGACATCATTAAATTTACCCATTTAGAACACACCACTGAATCTGATACCTTAATTCCATAAATCTTTGTGAGCTTTAGATCTGGGCTGCTCCAAATCCAAAAAGCATTCCTGATCAACCTCAGGTGCAAGGGGGAAACCCTAAACTCTTGCCTGCGTAACCTATAAAACCAGTCCCACCAGAGCGCAGGAACTCCCTCCATCACTTAAGTTATTAGGAGACGATGCGCCTCATTATCTTAAATCTAGTTTGTTTATTTATTTTGAATGTTATTACTAATTGAAATCTTATTATCGATTTACCTAATTTTACTATTAGTACAAATTAAACATATTATTATTAATTGTTCAATTAACATCTAGGCCACCCAACAAGGACGGCGCCCTTTTTCAGTCTTGGTTCCTCCCAAGGTTTCTTCCTTCTATATTCTGGGATTTTCCTTACCACTGTCACCCTAGGCTTGCTCAATTTGAGATTGGCCTTTTAAGATCATATAATACTGTAAAGCTTTTTATTGACTCTATTACACTGCATGTACGTTTCCTGCACTTTCTGGCTGTAAGCGGACAAACAGATTCATTATAATCATTCATTAATTACATATGGCTGCTGTACCGTGGTTAAATAATGGTCAATTCAATTCAATTTTATTTATATAACGCTTTTTACAACGTAGCATTGTCTCAAAGCAGCTTCACAATATTACAATCTCAAGTTGAGCAAGCCTAGGGCAGCAGTGGCAAGGAAAAACTCCCTAAAATGGTAGGAAGAAACCTTGGGAGGACCAAGACTCAACAGGGGACCCGACCTC
>JAVSBV010000127.1:1984035-1996313 GCA_033117975.1 Parotocinclus spilosoma
ACCAGTTCCAGCACCACACACTTAGATGTTCCTCCACCTCACCATCACTCTACTGGTCTCCATCAACAGAAACCAGTTCCACCAGAGTGCAGGAACTCCCTCAGTCATTTAGCCACCAAGAGACAATGTGCCTCCAAGGACCTCCCACTGAGGACTGATTTTATAATTTAGTTTATTTATTTTATTACTAATTTAAATTTTAGTATTTATGTGTTATTGATTTAAATGATGTACCTAATTTTGCTATAATTTAATATACTTTATGTATTTATTTAATTAACATCTAGGCTACCCATGGAGGACGGGTCCCCTTTTTGAGTCTTGGTTCCTCCCAAGGTTTCTTCCTACTATTTTCAGGGAGTTTTTCCTTGCCACTGTCGCCCTAGGCTTGCTTAACTTGGGATTGGCCTTTTTTAGATCATGTAATATTGTAAAGCTGCTTTGCTCCATTATAAAAAGCGCTATAGAAATAAAATTGAATTGAACTGAACAAACAAAATGCACGTATCGAATTAAAAAGATCGCGAGCACTTAAACACAGACATCAGTTTTTTTTTATTTAAAGAAATTATCACTGTACATCCATGACAGAATATTATCTACGGCTACCTTTATTAATTTATTTTTAAATCTCTGTGTAGTAGGTATTGTTAGGTTTAATAGATTGCATCCTTTGACACAACAAGATAGCGCTAAGCTTCGTTTACATGATTTATTGATTGATATTTATGTGAATACACTCACCGATCACTTTTCTACCGTGTTAAAAAGGCGTTTAACAAATTACACATCATATTACAGCACAGATTTACTGAGTTACTAATAGCTATAAATAATTGTTAAGGAAATGATCGGGATTAACTAGTAACAGTTATCGTCTATAAGACCAGACTTTTTTAATTGTTTGTTCCTCGGATGTTTCTACTTAAGAATCTACTGAGGAGGGAGGAAAAAAAATACAAATAAATCCTGATTTTTCAGCACTTTTCAATTTCTCGAGGACGATGTGGAATCAATACAAGGAAGGAGGAAGAAATTAAAATTATTTTTTATTTAAAAATAAAATTTATTTAACCTACAATTAAATTAAAGTGAATCTTAAGAAAAACTTTAATGAACAGAAGAAAACCGTTGGCTCTCCACCAGAGGGCGGAAAAAGCTAAAAAATAATTTTTAAAATTTAGTTTTTTAAATTTTAACCATTGGTGCTGCGGCGGATCTGAGAAATACCAAAAAAAAAAATTTGAAATTGTTTTTTTTGTTGTATTCTTCAAATATGATCGTCGGCGGATCCGCGAAACAAGCAATAAAAAAAAAGTCTGGCCTAATATAAAATTGTAAAACAGCTTTGAAATAAATGTGAATTGAACCCATTAGCGATACTTTTGAGTCGCCTCTCTCAGCGGCTCAGACGTCGTCGCTGTTGTGTGGAGTTTGCATGTTCTCCCTGCGTCCGCATGGGTTTCCTCTCACAACTTCCGTCTCTGGGGTCAGCCCTCACGAAGCGGAATCGGAATCGACTGTTCTGTGAAACCTCGATTGCCTCGGTCACTTCGGTTGGTTTGCCGGCTTAAAGCCCCAAGGGCTTTAGTGGAAAGATCTGGCAACCTGCGACTGAACCACACACGGGTTGTGCCGGTAATCTGGACTCCGAACGTGTGTTTAATGTTATTGCTTCATCGCCGTATGAAACGTTTCCATTCGTGAAGTTTCTCCTTGCCACCGCTGCCTCGCGTTCGTCACGCGGACGCTTGAAATCGTTAATCTGCTTTCAAACAGCTCGATAAAAATCTAAAAGCGTTTTCATTTCAGTAAAAAAACAAACAAAAAAAAAACAAGATTTCGTTTGTCTCCACCAGAGGGCGCCGCAATAACCTCACAAGGCTTGAAACTTCCGTTTTATCGTTCGTTTGTTGTTGTTGTTGTGGTGGTGGGGGGGAAATGATGCGCCAGTTCATAATTCGGTTCCTGGAACTGTCGGTGCCCCCTGGTGGTAGGCTTGTGTAGTGCAGCTACTTTATCTGTGCCACCGATTTAACGCAATGACGACGCACGTAGGTACGCCAAATTAATTTAGCTAATTACTGGGCGTCTTTCGAGGACGACCCTGGTCCAGTTTTCAATTAAACGCCCGGTTTTAGCGGTCCGGGTTCGAGGAAGAAGCCGAGGACTCGATCCAGCGAGTCCTGCGCTCTCTCTCTCATTTACGCCTCGTCACGGGAGCTACGATAACTTAACAAGCTGGGTACTTTTTTCGTTTTTTTTGTTTTAACACTAACCAGAAGTACACCAAAAAAAAAAAAAATCCGCCGGCAAAGATAAGCTAACGGGGTTAAAATGTCCATGGCACGCTTCGTTATTCGTGGAGCTTCGTTCATTCACGCGCCCCAAGAGCTCCTCTCCACTCCTCCACCAGGTGGCGCACTTGCACGGCGAAACCGTGGGCAAAAACGCAGGTCTGACCTCCCCTCCCTCCGGTGTGGCGTATCTGAGGAAGGGAAGGACGGGGCCTAACCGGGGCTCCCTATGATCTGCAGTGTCCCAAATCGCATACGGTATGCGGTTTGGGACGCAGCCCTTCCTGTAACGGTATAATCTGATGGATGGAACCAGATTAGCATGGCTGTATAAACGTGTGTGTGTGTGTGTGTGTTTGGGGGAGGGGTGTGTTGGGTGATGAACGTCCGGTGGGACAGCGTCACTCCCTCTTGTGGCCGGCTCTGCTCTGCTCCCTCTGGATGACGCAGCGGCGCACGATGCTATCGAAGCTACCCAGGTAGAACAGAGCGATGGTGCGGAACAGCCCCATGGTCACGATCTACAACCAAAACACAAACGATACAAACACGGGGACACACCCAAAGTATGTGGACACCCCTCCAGTCAGCTAGCAGGACCGTAATAGCAAGCGCACGGGTACGCTAGGTCCGCTCCATCCGAACTCCAGTACACACTAGCGATTGGAGAAGGTCGCCCCCCAGTGGTTGTACAGTATATAGTACGTAAGCGATTCTAAAAGGTCAAAATACCTGCTGCAGGCCTTCAGTGATGGAGGTGACAGGTGACATGCCACAGGTAAGAGCAGACAGCATGTAACCATCAGGACCAACAGAGCTGCTGAAATTCCCCTGCTGCAGGGGCAAAAAAAACAAACAAAAACTAAATACAAAAATAAACTACACTAAACTATACATTTATCCTTATTAAAGACGCTCTTAAAGCCTTTAAGTAATTATACAAATACAACGAATGAAATGAAAAAAATAATAAAAATAGAAATCTAAAATCAACTAAAATATATTTTTTAGATTTTGGGAATTAAAAAAAAATTTTATACTCACAAATAAAAATAAAAATAAAAAAAGATTTCTAATACTTCAATTTTAAACTGCTCTTTACTTAATTTTTACCAAACTTATCTGAACTAAAGAAAAACATACAAATCAAAGCTATATTTTCCAAAAGGCGCAATTAATTTATAATAAATTCAATTAAATAAATATAAAATAAACTTTCTAAAATACAAAAAAAAAAAAACTAAACAAAACCGTAAGTCCCTGTGAGAATGAATAAAACATGTAAATATAAAAACAATGCTATTAAAAATATATATAAATAATATAAATTAAGTCATTAATAATATCTTTTAATTACACTTGTGCCCAAAATAAACAAATAAAAAGCAATATAATTGAATTTAATTGAAATTTCGAATGAAAAGAGGAAAAAGATTTTGAAGGACTCGTTTAAAATACCTTCCAAAAAGTAAAAAGTAAAAATCAAAAATAAATAAATAAACGAAAAGGCAAAAAACAAACTGTTTTTTAAATCTTTAAATTACAACTTAAACATTTACCTTTTTTCTTTTTTGAATCACCTCTTAATAAAACAATTCCACAATACTTTGGTAACATAATATAATATTATTATTAAATATAAAAAAATATTAAATATAAAAAATATTAAACAAAAAATAATAAATAAATAAACAAAAAACAAAATCTGTCATTTAAACCAGAACAGAAAAAGGCTTAAAATATTTAACATTTTATAAAAATTCAAAACGCTCACAATTCCAAAGTGGTAGAAAATAACTGCAAGTCAAGCATAACGCACTATTTATTTTTTTATTTTTTTTCCTTTACAAATGTTTTATTTATAATCAATCCAAAATTAAAGGTCAAACAAAACCAAAACCTTAATAAAAGAAAAACAGCTTAATAGTCCTTTAAAAATTTTTAAATATCTAATACATAAGAAGCAAAGCTAAACAAAAGGCAGGAATAATAAAACTCGGCGACTCACCACGGCGTCTCGGACGATGACCCGGGCCACCTGCTCGGGCTGATACACCCCGGACGTCTCCGAGATCAGCCGGGTCTCTAACGGCTGCACAGAACCACAACAGAGGGTGAAATAAAACAGCGTTACACTGGAGGGGTAAATAAAAACCCAAACCCCGCGTCACCTTGCTCTTGTTTTCCTCCGCTAAAGACGGCGTGTCCGTATCGGGAGGGTAAGATACCGTCACGTACACGTTATACGGCTTCACCTGCAGGGGGCGATCACACATTACAGTCCTCCTGTAAAAATAACACACACACACACAAACACACACACACACACACCTCCATCTGTAGAGCCTCTGCGATGCCGCGAAGGGCGAATTTGGAGGCCGAGTACGCCGTGTAGCCGAACAGTCCGAGCTGGCCGGCCTGAGACGACACGAACACCACGCGGCCCATCCGCCTCTCCTTCATGGTCCCGATCACCGCCCGGGTCGGGTACACACTGCCCAGGTAGTTCACCTCCATCAGGTTCTGTGGGGATACACACACACACACACACACACACGCACGCGTAAAAGCAGGAACCACAAACTGAGGTCTTATCAGTTACTCAGTCAGGGCTTCAGTCCGGACCTGTGATTCGACCGGGACTCAAACACCAGGGGCTTGACCCGACCGGGACACAAACACCAGGGGTTCGACCCGACTCGACCGGACCTCAAACACCAGGGGTTCGACCCGACCGGGACACAAACACCAGGGGTTCGACCCGACTCGACCGGACCTCAAACACCAGGGGTTCGACTCGACTCGACCGGACCTCAAACACTAGGGGTTTGACCCGACTCGACCGGACCTCAAACACCAGGGGTTCGACTCGACCGGACCTCAAACACCAGGGGTTCGACCCGACTCGACCGGGACTCAAACACCAGGGGCTCGACTCGACCGGGGCACAAACACCAGGGGCTCAGCCTGACCGGGACACAAACGCCAGGGGCTCGACCCGACTCGACCGGGACTCAAACACCAGGGGTTCGACTCGACCGGACCTCAAACACTAGCTCCCACTAAGAACGTTATTCATCGTAACAATTTAACACACACCCGGAAGTTCTGAACGTCGAGCTCCTCAAACTTCCCTGAGATGGACGTCCCGGCACAATTCACCAGCATGTCCACCGGCCCGAGCTTCTCCTGCGCCTAAACACACACACACACACACACACACACACACGGTTACGAGATACATCAGGGTCACACACGGATCCGAAACAAACCGTTCGGACGTACCTGTCTGAGCACGCTCTCCACTTGACCGTAATCCTTCGCCACGTCCACAGAGATGCACAGCACCACCTGAGAGGCACAAGGGAGCGTCATCAAACGTTTGGACAGCGGGAAAAACAGGGGACCTTACTGGGAACGTTCCGGACGCGACGGGACAGACCTGCTTATCGTTCACGGCGCACTTCTCCACCTCTTTTTTCGCCTGCACCAGCTTGCTCTGGAGAGGAAACCAAACGGTTAGAAATAGAGGCGCAAGAGTCCAAGCCACGCCCCCGCACCCTAAATTCTGGCCCTCAACTCATCACCTCATCGCGGGCCACCAGGGTGATGAAGGCGCCCTGTCTGTAGCACTCCATCGCAACGGATTTCCCGATGCCGCTGCTCCCTCCCGTCACCTGTGGATCAGTCAAAAGTTTGTGCACCCACCCAAGGTCGTGTGTGTTATTGTGATGTCCCAGAAGCATTTGTGTTTAGATCATAAACATGGCTTTTTAACATCTTCGCCTGTGGAGATCACGTGCAAGCTTGGGTTTATGGATCAGTTACCAGAACCGTGTCCAATTAATTGTTGGACTTTTATAAAATGAATAAGATATTACGTTAAATATAAACGCTGACTGATAGCCCTAGATAAAACTGCGTCATTAAGTACGAACGCTATTACAATTGTTACATAAACAGGCAAAGATAGGACAGTTTTTGGAAAAATGTTGTTTTTTTTAACCATAGCAAGTGACTATACTCACCACCACATGGGCCCCGTTGAGTTTAAGCGGTTTGGGGCTGATTAGGGGCGATATCATGTACAAAAGTAACACAAACGCCACCAATAACGCAGCAAAAACTAAAATTAAAATCATATTTAAGGGCAGAAGCGACCACTCGAAGCTGGAAGACAAATAGTCCTAGATTACGTAAATGAGATGCCAACTCAATTATGGTGATTGAGTAGAAGTGATATACTATATTGCCAAAAGTATTTACCCCCCTCCACCAAACTTTACACTTGGCACAATGCAGTCAGACAAGTACCGTTCTCTTGGCAACTCATCTATCAGGCTCGTCCATCAGACTGCCAGATGGAGGACACGCCTTCACTGCTCTAGAGTCCAGTGGCGGTATGCTTTGCGCCATTGCAGGCGATGATTTGTGTTGCACTTGGTGATGTATGGCTTGGATGCAGCTGCTCGACCATGGAAACCCATTCCATGAAGCTCTCTACGTACTCTTCTTGAGTTAATTTGAAGGCCACATGAAGTTTGGAGGTCTGTAGTGATTGCAGAAAGTCGGCGACCGATGCGCTTTAGCATCCGCTGACCCCGCTTCCATTTTCTTAGAATACAGCTGACAGTTAACTGTGGAATATTTAGGAGCGAGGAAATTTCACGACTGAATTTGTTGCACAGGTGGCGTCCCATCACAGTTCCACCCTGGAGTTCACTGAGCTCCTGAGAGCGACCCATTCTTTTACAAATGTTTGTAAAAAACAGTCTGCATGCCCAGGTGCTTAATTTTATACACCTGTTTCCATGGAAGTGATTGGAACGCCTGATTCAGTTATTTTGAATGGGTGAGCAAATACTTTTGGCAATATAGTCTATATTCCTGGGGGTGAACAGAAGCAGGTCAAAGTGGACCAACGTGCCCCCACGTTGACTGTTTAGTAGGGTGTATGGTCACCCAAGAGTGCCAACACACACTGACAGTGATGGGGATCCATGGACAGGATCAGATTGTCCAGCAGTTCTTATGGGATCCTCTTCATATTGATTTTGAAATATTTCCTCATTTTTGTGAGCAGTGTATATTTTTATTGTTAAAATGTACCAGTAAATGTAGCTTATGCACTGGTTCTAGGGCGTCCTCATTAGTGGGAGGCTCTTCTGAGGCTCTGGGAGAACCGAGGAGAAGTTGCTTTCCTATCTGGCCTGAATGGAACGACACTGAGGTCAATGCAGAGAAATGGGACGCAGTCAGAGGATCAAAGGACAGCAAATCTGCTAAAAGTCCACTCAGCGTAAGTGTCCTCTCAGCATTTCGTGGAAAACTGTGAAGCTATTCTATAATGCGATCAGTTCAGTGACAGGAAAGTTACTGTGTGTGTGTGTGTGTGTGTGTGTGCTCTGTTGGCTCTGTTTTTAAACTGAAACCATTACTTTTTGCTCTGATGGCGGTAGCAATTCTTTGAGGACCCAGAGGGGAAAGTTGATATCCCGACAGCTTTGAAAGCACACACCTGGAAACGACCCTCGGAGCACATAATTAACAAGGTAAACGTGTTAGCCAAAAGTTCTACAACTTTTATTGGCACACACATCATACATACACTCACCCTCGCACATTCAGTCTTATACAAAGAACACAGTCTTATTTAACCACTGGGTTGTGTAACATATTGGTTGTTTTACTAAGTCAATATAGAAGTAACACAACCATTACAGACATAATGTAAAATGTAAATGTAAAATGCTTTAATCTGAACTGCCTTATATGGTATGTTTCATATTTACTATTATTTTTACAAACACGTACACCACTTATTATATGTACATAATTTAAGTACATGTATATATTTGATATATTTAACTTTTTTTTGGTCTTTTTTTTGGTTTAATTTTTTTAGAGCAGTTTATGTTCACATAAACAATACAAATGTAAGAACTGTAATTTCCCTCCTGGGATCAATAAAGTATTTCTGATTCTAATGCTGTTACACTATTTAATTTAGCCATTTTTTACCCTGTAAGTCCAGTCCAGGGTCACAAAGACCAGGGTCCAACTGGCAGCATGGGTCAAACCAGCCTAATCTATGCAGGGCATACACACACACACACACACACACACACACACACACACACACACACACACATATTTTAATCCTGAGGGGATTCTCCCTGCTGAGCTGAGGAATTTGGAATGGTAAGGGATGGCACTGTTAGACCCCTGTACTGAGCAGGAAGAGACAGGTTCCCGTAATGAGTTTTCTGGTACCATGAGGACAGGTCTATGTCTATGTTCTACTTCGTCAGAGATTCCTGAGGCTCAGTGCTCCGTCGATAGGTTTAGGGTTTGTGTGTGCCATGTTGCAGGCCAGTGATGCCCGCTTGCCCCATTAGCCTGAGCAATTCACAATAGTCCAAGCTAGTGAGTCCAAGCTATTGGGGTTTAAGGGTCCTGCTCAGGACCGTCACTGTTAAACCATCACAGAGCCTTGTTACAAATAAACATTAAACATAGAAAATGTATTTAAAAAATAAGAAAGTTTTGAAAAACCTTTTGTTTCTAAATATTGATTTCCGACATGTCACGCTGCTGTCTCCGTGTAGGTTTTAATCTCATTTTCGTCTCGTGTAATAAATGGATACACTTGGAGTTCGAATTCTATACCTAAAACAGAAATTTGCTTCCATTTGTTTTTACTTGCTTTGGTTATGTAATCCAATTTCAGCATCTGTTTGCTCTGTGGTTCATAGCTGTGGTAGCCTAGCGGTTAAGGTACTGGTCTCTGGACCAGAAGGTCCAAGGCTCAAATCCCACCTCTGCCAAGCTGCCACAGTTGGGCCCTTGAGCAAGGCCCTTAACCCACAATAGCTTGGATTGTAAGACCGTATGAGTTGTAAGTTGCTCTGGATAAGGGCGTCTGCTAAATGCTGTAAATGTAAATGTAAATAGCTGTCAGCTGCAGGTCGCTGTAGACATGCTAAAGCAGACGCAGTTGATCTGAGCTGGTTGCACCGAGGTCAGTCAGCTCATCGTTTGCACGGTCGCATATGCATGAGAGGTTTAATTGACAGAATGAACCAAGGTCGTCTTCTTTTTTCATTTCCATGCCAATGATAGTATGAGGTGACTGAATGAGGTCTTCTCCCTCTGTGTGAGCCTCTAATTCACCTTTGATTAGGGAGCCTTTAGAGTCCATTAACGGATCATAATCAAGCTTTCATAGAGCAGTGACCTCCAGAGAACCCACAGTGCTACGCTTCAGCACAAACAGCACTGAGAAATACACTTTGAAAAACAAAAGACAGAGAGAGTAAGTGTGAGAGTGTGCGCTTTTATGAGAGAGGTTTGTTTGAAGAAAGTTCATTGTGGCTAGTTCCACGAAGTACTTATTCATAACAGTTCATTTTTTAGTAATCTTTAGGTTTGTGTTGCTTGAGCGAGATTAGATATGAACATTAATAATGTTTATGTTTCACTAGGTGTTTGAAATATTTTGATTGATCGTAAATAGGTAATTGAATTTCTGTGTTATGCTAGGCTCCGGTTGTGGTTGAGGACGAATCAACTTTTGATCTGATTTCAGCCAATGAGCATTTGCTTTCCAGTGAGGTAAGTTAACAAGCTGGTAAAAGTGCTTTAATCCCACTCATTCATGGTTAAGTGCAGGGTCTAGTGCATGGTTCTGGAACTCACAGGGTGCTGGTGGGCTAGCACATTGCCCTGGGCACCACCTGAGAACCTGCTGCTAGTGTTGTAGCAAAGACCAAAATCTGGGTCAAGTTTTACTACTTGAATCCAAGTCAAGATAAAGACTGGGAGCTCAGACGAGACCGAGGTCAGATTTTTTTTTCATACAAGAATAAAAAGAAGAAAATGGGAAAATATTTTGTGATAAAATACAGGATTAAAATAAAACAAAAAATAAAACGTGTTGCCTCAAACAACGTTAGCCAATCAGTGTGCAGACTTTGTTTAGGCATATAAAGAATGACTTATAATGATTTATGTTTTTTTTTTTTTGAATGGATTGCTGATATTCAGTAACCTTATTTAAAAAGTTCATTTTATAATTAACGTTACCTCAGACAGTCAGTTTTTGAGTCCACCTTAATCAACACAAGACCATGTCCAAATGTCATATCATTGCCTGCTGCTACTGTTTGCTATAAAAATGTATTTATTTAGATCAAATCTGTCTGCCAGGGCAGCACAGTGGTGCAGTGGTTAGCACAGCTGCCTCACAGATCTAAGATCCCTGGTTTGATCCCGGCCCTGGGCTCCATCTGTGTGGCGTCTGCATGTCCTCCCCAGGTTTGCTTGGGTTTTGTCTGCATGCTCCGGTTTACTCCCACATTCCAAAAACGTGCTAGGTTAATTGTTTTTTTTTTTTGTTTTTTTTTTCAAAAGTGCCCTTATTGTGTGAATGTGTGTATGAGCGTGTGCGGGAGCAGGATTGGAAGGTTTGGCACCCTGTGTAGGGTTGTTCTTGCCTTGTGTCCTGTACCACCAGCTGAGCACATGCTCTCCTGTGACCTTGACTAGGATAAGCGTATGAGACAATAAATTAATGAAATATGCCTTCAGTCTTAAAGAGCCAGGATTTGGTTAGGGTCATTCAGAGTTTGATAATCACTCGGCCCAGACTGAGAAATAAACGGATGAGTTAATAAACAGGTTATAAGTTACAAACCCTTAAACTAGTATCTGTTTTCCATGTACAAGGTAGTTTTAATTCCAAAGACATCCAGACTTTTGACAAAAACAGTTTCTGAGTCTCTCTGACAAGCTTGTACATATGAACAAATAGAGAACAGTAGTTATCTGCATATCTACAAAGTCCTGATGTGATTTCACCACATCACAAGTCTACCCATAAAGTATTAGTAAATATATACAGCATATAAGGTAGATCTCTCATAAACTAGCAATTTAGTTTGACTGCAGTCCAGATAAGGCACTGCATAGCAAAGCAGAGGTCTAAGAAGTCCCAGTAGTTCTCCACATCTTAAGTTTCTCATCCCATTGTATTAAGGACAGCAGCGCTATTTTATTTCCGTCAATATAAGTGACATTCTTGCCATCCAGGATTCCTGCCAGATCAAATTATCGAAACTGGGCAGAGTGACAGAAACAATACTGTAAAGAACATTGCAGTGCTATTGCTTCTTCCCTTCTAACTCTTCTGTTTTATCATCACAGCTCATGCGCTGGATCATCAGTGAGATCTTCATTGTGTGGAAAGTGTGCGGTGGAACGGCAAACAAGGAGCCAACGGACACGAACCCGAGCTCCTGGAGACCCTGGGAACACATCTACTCCTTGTGTAAAGTGACCACTGGACATGTGCCTCTCTATAACAGCTATGGGAAATATATTGTCAGACTGTACTGGATGGTGAGATTAAGCTGTCTTCACCCCCCACCCTCGTTTTCATAAGCACTTATCTTAGTCAGGGTTGCATGGGTGTCCGGACCCTGGCTCCATGTGCATTGAGCGTGACTCTGGACCGCTGTGTGCCTTGCATTTTCTTCAGATAGCGATAGAAGGCTGTAACTCAAGCTCTGTCCTGTTCTTGGTCGCTCAGAAGAGCACAGAGTTGTTAGTGTGCTCTGGACTGGATGCCAGTCCATCCTGCACTTGCATTGATTTTATTTTAAACTTTTCAGTTGTTTATCATAGAGGCACTCAATCAGGGTTGTAAAAGGCCTAAAGTGGCCCTTAAATAACAACTAATAAATAATAATAATAGATTTAATACACCACCCTTGTAAAATATCATCATGATTACTACAAAGTTCAGATCTATAAATATGGTCAGAGTAAAAGTGATTCAGTGAGAGGTATTAGCTCTCGTAGGGGAAAAACCTCACCAATAAACCCATTTTACACATACACACACACACACACACACACACACACACACACACACACACACACACACTACACACATATACATATACACCATTTAGCAGATGC
>JAVSBV010000127.1:2003416-2019021 GCA_033117975.1 Parotocinclus spilosoma
CACACACACACACACACACACACACACACACACACACACACACACACACACACACACACACACACACAATAAGAATGAATGAGAACCATAACATACCCATACTATAACACCCCCCCCCCTCCCCCTAGAAGAGCCCGCACCTTTTGGCGTGGTGTCGGTGAGCAGCAGGTCGTCGTAACCCTGCTCCAAAACTCGAATGCAGAACTCTGGACGCCCCTGACGGTCCTCGATGGTACAAACGTAGCGGCAGCGGCGCCGGCCGTGCCTCATGCTCCAGTAGAGCCGCGTGGCTTCGTACCCGGGTGGGAAAATGGCGTTGGACGAGTGGAAGTGGGGCATGAGCGCGACCGGGAGCTGGCCCATGCTGTGGAAGAGCAGGCTGCCTACCCGGAAGGTGTGCCCCAGCTCGGGCCGCTGGACGGTGGTGGCCAGCTGGCGCAGCTCGTCGCGCTGGACGTAGACGCGCCGGAACACGGAGAAACACCGCAGCTGCTGGTCCTCCAGGTGCAGGAAGGCGCCGGTGCCCGAGACGCGGGGCCGATGCTGGTGGCACAGCATGGTCTTGTCCTTGAAGAAGGTGCAGCCGGCCTGCAGGGCGCACGTGAAGTGGTAGATGTTGAGGCAGCGCAGGCGGTGGCACCCGCTGGTGGCGCCCAGGCGCTGGCAGAAGGCGCAGGCGACGGTGCGGCCGCGCTGGCGCGCCTGCTCCACGTTGATCAGGGCGCCCGCCTGGGTCTCGTACACTTCCGACGACCAGAGGGCGCAGTTCAGGTGCACCCAGGTGTCCAGGTCGAGGTTGAGTAGGCGGGCGGCGCCGTCCGTCACGCCGTCGCCCTCCTGGTGGCAGAAGCAGCAGCGGCGTCGGTCGCGCAGGGACGAGCACGGCCGCAGGGACGAGCTCAGCTGCACCAGGAGGTCTTCCGGCGCCTTCTCCGGGACCGGGGAGGCGCATTTGGAGGCCACCACGTGCACCGTCCACTTGCGCCAACGCAGGCCCTTCCAGCGCTTCCCGCCGTGGTGCCACGCCCCGCCCTCCGGGTGGCCCTGAGCGGGAGGCTTCAGCTTCACCGTGACTCTTAGGTTCTGCGCCTCGGAGGCGCCGGGCTCCGCTTTGGGCTGCAGGTTGACAGGGACGCCGGGGGCCAGGTTCGGGGCCGTTTTGGGCTGGAGCTGCACCAGGCAGTGGACGTCCAGGGAGGACATGTTGTTGCTGTACTGGTGCTGAGCTCTGGACGGATTCTCTTTGACGGATTCCGACAGCGTCTGAAAACAAGAGGGCGCTCTCTCACTGACCGTACGGGAAATCGGCGTATTCGTTGTTTTTCGGATAAGGGAACAAACCTTGGCGTCTGCGCAGGCTTTGGACTGGGCAGACGAGTGCAGGATGAGACAGCTATGGCTGCAGAAGACCAGATCTCCACCCGAGATCGACTGAGCCTGCTGCAGAGACAGAACAGAGGGGTGAGGTGAGAAAAAAAATAAAAATAAAAATAAATCAATAAGTAAAAGAAACGAGGCTTGGAGAAGCTCGTTATAAATCCTCGTACCTGCGTTTTGCTCAGATGATCCTTGACTGGTTTCCTCACTCCGCTCCCCACGATCACCACTTTACAGTGGCGACACCACTGCGGTTTCGGACCCGGGCTGTTCGGACCCTCTTGGTAGCTCTCTCTGCCCCGTGCTGGACCTGATCGCAAAAAAAATATATATATTTTTTTTTTACGCAATTTTTGGCCAATTCATCCTTTTTAATCACCTAAAAGCATCCTCTTATAAATCAGAACCCTTATTTTCTGGGTTTGGGACTCCAGGGTTGGGAAATAATTTTTTTTTATTGCAAACCTCAATTCTAAATCGCAGTTTTTTTCCCTTTTAAATCTAGTCGAAGTAAAAAGTTTAGGGTGGTTTTAATGATCAAAAACGACAGAGCAGGAAAAACCAAAGCAGATCCAAAAGGGAATCATTTATACGTTCAAACTTTTTACTTCTAGAAGCTTTAAAAGGGAATAAAATTTGGATCTCGGGTCGTTTTGGCAGTAAAGATTATTTACGTTTGAGTACGTTTTTTTCCTCTTGTAATCGGTTTAACAGAACTGCAATACAGAAAGCCGCCACACGGCGGTGCTGGAAACGAAACGAGGCCCTCGAACCCTGACCGTGACCGGGGTGCCACTCACTCTTCTCAGGTTTGGGGTGGCTGTGGAGGTTCTGCTGATGTAGCGCCGCAGCTTGTGCGTTCATCCGCTCCGCTCTGACGGCCTGCAGGTGGCGCTGTTCCGCGCCCTGCGCCAAGGCTCTGTGGGCGCCCGGCCAAGGCCCGCCGCTCACTTCGTAGCTGCTGGGGATCTTGACCCGGATGAGCTCGGCGATGGCCGCCACCACGTCCGTGATGTTCTGGAACGAGAAACGGCCCGTCAGAGCAAAGGTAAGGCGGCGCCTCTAAAGTTACCTGGGAGGGGAAGGCGCGCGCTCCTCACCTCGGCGGCGGCCGGTTTGAGGGTGATGGCGATGGAGACCAGGTCGGAGCTGCTCGCCGACGTGCCGAACGCAGAGAAGAACGAGGAGGAGGGTTCGGTTTTGATCCGGTTCAGCTTGGACTCTGAGCCTGGAGGAAAGGAGTCGTGGTTTCAGAGGGAGAAAGACAAAAATTTGGGTTTTTTAAAAAAATTTTTAGGGAGAAACGTCTTTCCCTTTTACCTTTCCCTCTGGACTTGGGGAACATGGGCATGACCGGAGAGAGGCAGGGCGACGGAGGCTCCTGTTTGACCAGAGACAGATCCGGATAGCGGCTTATCTCCGCGCCGACCACGCTCTCCGGAGACGACGAGGGGACGAAACTGTCCGGCGTGTCCCTGTCCTCGCCGTGCTCCTGCCCCCTGGACGGACAAACATGGAACAAATTTACTCCAAGATCATATTTCGCTTTATTTTTTACAGTATGCCTTACAGGGGGTGGATTTTTTTTTGAGGATCTGGAACGAATTCATTCAGTATAAAAACTGCTCTGTCCTCGTTAAGAACCGATTCTGGAACGAATTAATAATGAGAGCGCGTGGTAGCACCTGCGCTTGGTTACCGCCCCCTAGTGGGCCATCTGTGCTACTGATGAAGCAAAAGCCTGACGAATCATTCGCGGAGACGAACCTAAATGATTGCGGGGAGCGTCTTACCTCAGCTCCTCCTGGTTGTTGTGTGGAGGGGTGGGCAAAGAGGCAGGGACGTCCACCGTTTTGGGCCCGTGAGCGAGCGCCCGGGCGAAGAGCTCCTCCTCGGTCTTGAACGGCACGTGCAGCGGCCTCGGGGGAAGCCCTTTGGTCACTGCGGAGACGGGACAAAATCTTTAAAACGGGCCCTCGAAGCGAAACGGAAAACGGAACGGAGCGCGGTCCCCTCACCGTCATGGCTGGCCACGACGGACGCTTTGCCGGCCAGCTCCTCGGTGGTGGCGAAGCCGTTGAGCAGTTTCTGCCGGGCCACGGGGGGAGGGGTAGGAGGGAGAGAGGCCGGAGGGGTGGGAGGGTTGCTCAGGTTGTTCTGCTGCGAAGAGAAACGTTCACGGTGAAACCGGGGAGCAGGGCACGAGCCCGGCGTTTCCAAAAAAAAATATATATATATATATATATATATAATTATTTCTTAAAAACATAAACGGACCGTACGCACTTTATAAATGAGCTGCGAGTAATAGTCGGACATGCCGTCCAATGAGGCGCTCCCGAAGGCGCCCGAGAGCCGGCTCTCGCCGTCCAGCTGCCCGCCGCCGTAAGGCACGAAGTGAGCGAAGTTGACCCCAACCAGAGGCTCCATCAGGGGTAAGAGAGACAGCTGCTGCTGAGGGAGGGGTAAAACGACAGCTTTAGCACCGTTGCTATTCGGCCAGACAGTTCGGAGTTCGGTTCGGGGGGGGGGGGGACTTCGCCCCGCCCGGCTCACCTGCTTTAAATTGGTCATCAGGGGCTCGGTGGAGGGGAACATGGCCTGCCTCTCGTCCTCTTCCTTCTTCCTCTTCTTGGACCGCGGTGCCGGGCGGTCTCCGCTCTTCGGTGTCCTTTTGGTTCGCTGTTTTTTCTTGTCCATGAATTCGGGGTTAAAAGAGAGCTCCCGATCCGAGAAGGTCTGAGACGAGACGGGAATTATTTACTTTTTCGAAACCGGGTTAGAAGTTAGAAAAGGTTTAAAAGTGTGAACTCACCCCGCTGCTGTCCAGGGAGCTCTGTCTTAGCAGAGCCTTGCAATCGGTCAGGGTGTCCTCCTCGGACCGCAGGCCCTCCTCAGACTTGTGGTACTGCAGCCCGGGAGGAGGAGTCTTCTTGTTCTTCAGAAGGTGCTTCAGTAGCTCGTTGCCGCCCTCCCCCTTCGAGCCGCCGGCCGGACTCTGGCCGGCAGGGTGCGGAGACGCGCCTCCTTTCTCGCCTTCCACTTTGACCACGCCCAAGTCCATGTCCTTTGGACCGTGGCAGTCGCTGGCCTCTACGGCTTCCAGCTTGATGTTGGTGAGGATCCGGTCGTGGACGTCCTTGCTCACGGGCATCTCCGAGCCCCCGTAGCAGCTGCCGTCGGAAAGCTGGCGCTCGAGCTCCGAGTGGGGCTGGCTGCTCTGGGAGCACGGGGTGGAGGAGCCGGGCTGGGAGTTCTCGCACAGGTCCTGCTCTCCGAAAAGCAAGGGGTTCCTGGTGGGGGTGGACGAGGTGTCCGAGACGCAAGGCGTCAGCGGGGCGGTCAGGTCCGAATGCGGCGTGGACGGCGCCCTCAGGGATTCCGGTTCGTCCTCGTTCTTGTTCTTGCGGTTCCGCTTCTTCTTGGCCTTCTCCTCCGGGAAAATGTTGGAATACAGCTGGGCCAGGGACGGACCGGAACCGGGGAAGTTCGGCGCCGATTCCGGCCCGAAAGCGTGACCCTGTCCCGGATTCGGCCCCGGTGCGTTCGGGCCGGGGAACCTCGGAGGTCTGGGAATGAAGTTGGGCCCGTGAGTTAATTGGTTGTCCGAGACGAAACCGGGCCTTAGCTCGTGGGCGAAGGGTCCGTTTCCCATCACGGGTCTAGAAGGCGAGGTTAAGATGCCGGGCTGCTGCTGGGGGAATCCGGGCCCAGAACCGTGCTGCTGCTGCTGCTGCATGAAGTCCTGGGGCAGGTTCTGGTTATAAAAGGGCATCTGAGAAAGGGGTCGGCCGCTCCCGTCCTGCCCGAGGAGACCCTGCTGCTCCTGCTCCATTTCCATGCGCTGTTTCAAGCGCTGCCGTTCGACCTCCTTCATCAGCTGAACCCGCTGCCGTTCCTGCTGCTCCCTCAGCCTCTCCTTACGCTCCCGCTCCTGGAACCCTTCGCTGAACGGGTTCGTGTCGTCGAAATTAACGTGAGGGGAATCTCCGGCGACCTGCCCCTGCCCCTGCCCCTGCCCGGGCCTGACCAACGCCGGCTGAGGTTGGCCCGGCATCATCTGCATCACTTGAGGGGGAATCCCGCCCGGCATCTGCGGTCCGACGGGCGGTCCAGGGCGCCATCCGGGCACGTTGGGAGTTTGGCCTGTATGCATCTGCATGGGCATGGCAGGACCCATTCCGGGTTGGTTCATAGGGCCGGTGGGCATGCCCGGGTGACCCTGCATCGGCATCCCGCCGGGCCTCATGGGAGGCTGCATGCCGCCGCCCTGCTGCTGCTGCTTGACCCGGTATTCCTCGATCAGCTCTGCATGCTCCTTCTGCTGCTTACGGATCTGAGGGGGAAAGAAAAGAAACGTGGCGAGAATTAATTAAGCAAGAATTCGACAAATAAAGTCAGGGTAGGAAAAAAAAACAACAACACAGGATTCAGTCAGATTTAAACGAGGGAAAAGAAAAAGATTTAACTGTGGAAAGAAAAAAACAACAAGGTGAGGATTAAGCAAGAGGAAAAAAAAATAAAAAGATACTAACCAAGATACAGTTAAAAAAAATGTTTAAAAAAAAAAAAAAAAAAGGATTCAGAAACCAAAGTAAATAAAGGCAGGGATGAAGGACCAAAAAAAAAAAAAAAAACAAGATTATTTTTTTTTTAAATAAAAAAAACAGTTCATAAACAAAAATAAGACAAATTAGGAAAAGAAAAATCGAAAAGAAAGATTAAAAAGATGCAGAAAATAAAGGCTTGGGAAATAAAAGATTGAAGGAAAAAAAAAAAAGAAGAAAAAAGAGGATTTTTAAAGGTCAGTGCGAAGTTAAAAATAAATAAATAAATAAATAAGAATTCACATTTAAGTAAAACCAAAAATACAAATATGTAAATGAAACGTTCATGTGTTGGTGTATCATTTCTTTAAAATTCTTAATTAATTAGTAAAACAAAAAGAACTCAGAACTGGATATTATGTTTTGATCTTTTGGATACATCAAAAATAAAATAATCAAATAAAATGTCGGAATATAAGATGTCGGAGTCTCACGGTAAACATGTCAACGGCCTTTAAGGTAAAAAAATACAAAATAAAATATTCATTTAAGAAAAATTCTTTTTTGTAAAAATTTTATAGGTTGTGTTAAAAAAAAATTAAATTAAATTCAACAAAAAAAAAAAAGATTAAAGGTAAGAAATTGGAACTATTCTTAATTTAATGACTGCTGTGCATAAAACGTCTCCTTTTTAAACGCTTAAAAAACAAAAAACAGAAGCAGCTGCATCTTTAAGCGCAAAATAATTAGAAAGGGTCATTTTTTCCTTCATTAATTATTCTAACGACTCGTTCACCTGCTCCAGCTGTTTCTGGACCACGCCCTGCTGCTCCGTCACGTGTTTCAGCTGCTCGGCGTCCTCCTCCGCAAACTTGCGCCCCGCTTTCTTAGCCGTCCTCTGTTTGGCCGACAGGGCCTTTTTGGATTTTCGGTGCACCCCGATCTGATCCTCCAGGAACTTCTGCTGCATCTGGAGGAGCTTCTGCGTCTCCCGGAGCCAGTCCTCGTACTGGGCCTTCTGGGCGTCGTCTGCCGGAGGAAACGTTTGGGTGAGTGGCTGGGATCTGTGGTTATACGTTTGGTGAGATCTAAGGTTAGAAAAGGCTTACTGGTGAATCCCTGGCCGAAGCTGGGCGGACTGGGCCGGGTCATGTAAGCAGCAATCTTACTGTCCTGAACCAGAGGATAAGCGGGTTATAGATCATTAAACGTCGCTAGAAATGATTACCGAGCAAATTGTAACGAGATCAAAGGGGCACCTGTGGCACCGGCTGCTGAGGAGGGACACAGGGCTCTGGAGTCTGTGGCCCCGGCCCCGGCCCCGCTGGAGAGCTAACTGGGAACCTGAGGAAATCAACGACCAAAATGACTCCATCGAACCAAGGACTGATTTTTTAAAAAAAACCACACAAACAAAAAGCCCTCACTCTACTTACTTGTTCATGACCATGGGAGCCATGCCCATGTTGTTCTGAACCATCACTTTATTGATCCCTTTCAATGCCACAATCTTCGCCTTCATGATCGGATCCGTAACGGTGTCGAAAT
Organism: Parotocinclus spilosoma; assembly: GCA_033117975.1. Classification (NCBI taxonomy): domain Eukaryota; kingdom Metazoa; phylum Chordata; class Actinopteri; order Siluriformes; family Loricariidae; genus Parotocinclus; species Parotocinclus spilosoma. The sequence goes on from JAVSBV010000127.1 coordinate 2,010,889, forward strand.
CTGACGGGAACAGACACCTTTTTAAACATCAGATCCCACAAAATCAATAAATAAATAAAATCACAAGGAAGGAAGGTCTGTTCGTTTACCCATGTTAGGGAAGTAGGTGTCGCTGGAGCGCTGCCTGATCATGGCCTGCATCTGTTTCTGCTGCTGCTGCTCCTGCCTTTCTTGGTCCAGAAGGTCCTGCAGGAGGAGCGGCTGTTCCTCGAGGAGCAGCGGCCGATTCTGCTGCGCCAAAAATGCCTGCTGGCTCGGGGACAGGAGGCCGGACTGCTCCGCCGCGAGCATCGCCTCCTTCTGATCGACGTCGAAAACGGGACCCGGGGCCTGGTCCTGAACGGGGCCCGGGATCTCCAGGTCCTTGTGGCGAGAGGAGCCCAGAGACGGGTCGACGAGGCCGGGATTCGATCCTTGAGCAGACGGGGCTCCTTGCCCGAGCAGGGTGGAGCTCAGGGCCTGGTGGAGGTCGGGATCCTGAAGGTCGCTCCGAGACGCCGACTGGTTCGAGCCGTCCTGCTGGAGCGGTTTATTATCCGTAGGCACGTTCCCCAGCAAACCAGAAAGCACCGGGGTAGGGTCCGAGGCGAGACCCGCCTTAGAATCTTCCTGATTAACGCCGGAAGTTTCCTCGGCTGGATTTTGGCAGCTCGCTTCCTGGGACGAACCGTTACGATCCAAATTTTTGATGTCCTCCAATCCCAGAGAGCCCTGAATCGGCGATCCTTCTTTCTTGAGGCGATCGGATTCGGGTTTTTCCGCGTCCGAAGGCTCCGGGTTCGAAGGTAAGGCGGGGTCGCTTGAACCGTCGGGACCTTTCTCCGTTTGGTCCTTCGGGAGGTCGTTGTGCTCGTCGATGGGGTCGTTGAGATCCAAGTCCTCGCTCATGTCCAGGTCGGCGTCGGTGTAGGCGATGATATCGAATTTCCCGGACGCCATGAAGATCTCTTCCAAGTGCAAGTCGTTGGCTTCCAGGTCCAGGTCCTTTCCGTCGTCCGGGTCCAGGTTTAGATTTTCCAGATCGGTATCGACCAGGTCCTTGACCTCCACGTCCTCGAGGTCCTTCACGGCTGACTCGTCGGCATCCATCTTCTCTTCGGCCCCTTCGCCAATGGGCAAGGCCACGTCGCCGTCCTGGCCCACGGACGTCCCGGTGAAGTTCTGGGGACGGCCGAAGGTCTCGTTGGAAGCCGGTTGGCTCAGCGACCTCATGAGCGGGATCTGAGGATGCCCGGTTCTGGCCTGATGCAGGTTCTCCAAGCTCGCCGCCCCGTGCATCTCCGGGACGACTCCCTGAGTTTGAGTCATGCAAGAATCCGCCGACTTCAGACCCTGATTGGATGAAAATCCCATTTCTTGCCCGCTCATGAACCCCGGCCGTTGTGGCTGCACCATAACCGCAGGACCAAACGGAAGGCGGAGCCTGCTCTCAGGGGGCCTGTGCCTGAGCTCGATGAAAGGCTGCCCCATCACGCTGTGCTGCTGCAAGTGCAGGCCCTGTGCCGGCAGACCCTGGAACCCCATCGGATTAGCCCCCAACGACTTCCCCAGGTCTATAGACATGGACCTTCTCATCTGTGGATGACCTTCGACCATTGCATCCTGCATCTGATGGGGCCGTGAGCCCGGACCTTGGACGCCAGACGGAAAACTTAACCTAGGAAGGAAAAAAAAAGTCACAATTACAGCATCTGGCACAGAAATATTAATTATCATCCGATCCAGAAATCCGATAAAGTGAGCAGGTCCGTAAAGACTTTTGGACACTAGGCTACACACCCACCTGGACGCTGGTTGCCTGATGCTGTTTGTGTCCGCCGCAAACTGCGGTCGAGGGAACTGGCCATCACCCAAAGGCCCACCCTGATCTCCCGGGTACGGTCCGGGGAATCTCTGAGGGTTCCTCAGAGCGCCCGGACCGGGGTACGGCGGAGGGGGTCGGTTGAACGGGTCGTTCTGATGGCCGGCAGTCTCCTGACTCCAGTGCTGAGGAGTCCCCGGGGTCATCATCATGACCTGGTCCTGCGGAGCCTTCTCCTGGCGTACGGCGCTTTTCTGTTGCTGCTGCCGGAGGATCAGCTCTCGGATACGCTGGCGCTGGTTAAAGACGGGACAGAAACCGGTAAGCGCGTCTCACTACTCGCACGCAGACGCAACAACGATCAAAAAGGTGCAAACCGTACCTGTCTGGCCCTTTCCTCGACCTCCGCGAGAGGGACGGACTGAACGTCTGCGTTCGCCTGCCCCAGTGCCATGGCCCCGTGCCCAAGCCCCTGCTGCTCCCGGCTTTCTGCAAACTGTGGATGAGGAGTTAGGGGCGCTTGCTCAAACGGGTCGTGGACCGGAGTCTGGTTGGGCTGGCCGGACGGCGACTGGGACACGCTGTTTTCATCCGGAATACCGGGATGCCTCGGGGTCTGGGAGCCCGGGATTGACGGGTTGGCGAAGCTGTCCTGCATCAAGACCTGAGCCGACGAGAAGGCGTCCTGACCGGGCATGGGACCGGGACGCACGCCCTTCGCCGCACCGGCAGGACGAGGCGTCCTGGGCTCTTGCGCGTACGGATCGGCGAGCAAGGGCTGGCCTGCGCCGACCGGGTCGTGAAGTGGCCGAGACATGCCAGCAGGGTGACCGAACGGATCTTGGGTTCTTTGGTAGTTTTGAGGCCTTGGAAACCTCTCCGGGACCCCTGGGTGGGGCGTTCCGGGGGTTTGCGCGTAAGGGTTCTGCATTTGCGGTGAAGGCTGGTTCACGATGGACCGAGGGAAGGCGACGGCGTCGTCGTGCGGCCTGGGCGTCCCTGGCATCCGGGCGTAGGGGTTGGAATACGGAGACGAGCTAAAGGGGTCGCACTGGGAGTAATCCGGTCTCGGTGTGGACGGGGCCCGGGCGTACGGATTCCCGGCGGGCTGACTCTGCGAAAACGGGTGGGACTGAGGCGGCCGTGCCGCCCGGGTCTGATTCTCGTAGGCGTCGCCCATGCTGGGGTGCGGGGTGAGCGAGGGGTGCGCGTACGGGTCGCCCTGTTGGAAAGCGTCCGCAGGACGAGCTGGGATCATGGGCCTTTCGAACAGATCGCCGCCCAGTCTCCGGGCCTGCATGGCTGGGTTCGATTCCTGAGGTTGAGGAGGGGGCATGGGAGTCTTGAAGAGCTGGACGGACCCGGACTCGTTGCTTCCGGGGACGGGGGCGAGCAGGGGACGGGCGTAGGGGTCCGAAAGGATCATCTTGCCTTGAGGCATTCGTGGGTACCCGTCCTTTCTCGCGGCAGCCGCCCGGGAGAACGGATCGTGCCCCGGCGAGCCTATCAAATGCCTCCCCGTTTCCACCGTCCTGGGAGGGCACATGGGTTTGAGAAACGGGTCCGCCGGCCTGGGCGTGTCCGGAGGCTTCGCGTACGGGTCGGAGCTGAAGGCCGGCGCCGACTCGTGAACAGACGGAGGCCTGGAGCGTTCCTCCGGCACGCTCCGGGGCGATTTTCCCGATTCGGAGTTGCGGCGCACGGCCGGAGGCCCGCCTGTCGGCGGTCTGGGGGTGCCCACCATTTTGGCATAAGGATCCCAGGGCGAGGACGGTCTAGACCCCGACGAGCCCGGGGAGAACATCTGTGGGGACTGAGGCTGGGATCCTGAGGAAGGAGGCGGGGGGTGAGGACGCAAAAAGACGTCATCCGGGGAGCCGGACGAGGGAGTTCCCGGGAGCTGCGGCTTGGAGAACCCGTTCTTGGAGCCGGCCTGCATAGGGGACGTGTTCCCGTTGCTGGACTGCGAGGAGACGGGACTCTGGAGGCCACCGGGCGTGTCCAGGTCAGACTGGCCTCCTTTGAGCTGCTGCTGCTGCTGGAGCTGCTCGTTCTTCACCTGCTCTAGTTTTTGGGTCGCCTCGATCTTCGCTTGCTGTTTACTCTTCTGTCTCATTTGCTGCAACAAAAAGACGGATCTCCTGAACATCGGCGCTTTTAAAGCGTTCGAACGAACCCTAGGAGCAGGATTAGACGTATTTACCTGTCTGAGCTTCCATTCCTGCTCCTGCTCCGACTCTTTATGCTTCAAAGGGTCTTTAAACAGAAGGTCGGGGTCCAGAGAGGGAATGGCAGGGTCAAACACTTCCATCGGCTGGACGGTTTGGGGCGGGGGCGGCGGCTGCTGCTGCTGCTGCTGCTGCTGCCGCTTAATGGCCTCGTTAGATATCTGGACTTTGTTGATGCGAAGGGCCGCCCTGTTCTCCCGAGCTTTTTGCTGCAGGAAAAAAATCACTGTTTAAATGATGAAAAAAATGCAGGATGTGTCCAAAAAAATAAATAAAATATTGAAAATGTTATATAATATTATATGAATATTTTCTGTCTCACCACATATGGAGCTCTGTCCTGGGAACTTGCTTTCCTCCACAGCTTTGCGATTTGCTTCACTCGAGTTTGCCATTCTGCAAAAGCGGTTAAATTTTTTTTTAAAAAAGCAAAACATACGACAAACATTATGTATCAGGATGAAAATTTGTTTTAAAAACATTGTCTTTAAAAAATAAAAATGGAGCAAGTTTGCTAGACACTATTAAAATCAAATAAACTTATTTTTAAACTTTTTTTTAATTAATTTTTGAATAAATGGCCCAAATACTTAAGAAATCCAATCTAAATAAGTCGAATTATGCTTGTTTTTAAAATAAGAAAGCACGTTTATTGTTACTAAGATATGGTGAAAAAACAGTTTAATTGTCCACACACTTAAAACTTTAAAAATAGCAGCCTAATTGCCCTCATATTTAAGATAAACCTTTTTTCCTTCCATTGAAAAATACTGTATAAAAAAAGCACAAATTATTCTTCTACAGTGTAATTAAAACTTTTATTCAATTATTTAGAAACATTGTTTAAAAAAAAATCCACTTGTTCTTGCATTTAAAATACAATTTTTTATTTTTGGGGGGTTATCCCTCAAATTGGCAATTCAAAAGGTGTCTTTTTTAAAACAAATGCCTAAAAAATACAATACAATCTTTAAATTTTTTAAAAAGAAATATCGTTCAAATTAAAAGATCTTACTGTGCTACTATTTAAAATAAAAAACTTTATATAATAATAAATAATAAAAAAAGCTCTCTTTTCCATTTTTTTATATATCGTTTAAAAAAAAAAACCAAAGCTAAATGACAAATTAAACTAAAACCAGTTTAAAATCCATTAAGCCCAGACTTTTTCAATTGTTTGTTCCTCGGATGGTTCTACTTAAGAATCTACTGGGGAGGGAGAAAAAAAAATAAAAATAAATCTTTATTTTTCAGCACTTTTCAATTTCTCGAGGACGATGTGAAATCAATACAAGGAAGAAATAAAATTATATTATATATATTTTTTTACAAATAAAATTTATTTAACCTACAATTAAATTGAAGTGAATTTGGAAAAAAAAAATAAATGAACAGAAGAAAACCGTTGGCTCTCCACCAGAGGGCGGAAAAAGATAAAAAATAATAATATTTTTATTTTTCGGATTTCAACCATTGGTGCTGCGGCGGATCCGAGAAACACACAAACATTTTTTTTGTTGTATTCTTCAAATATGATCGTCAGCGGATCCGTGGAACAAAGCAATAAAAAAGTCTGGCCTTATTTAACAATAAAACACTTTTTTTTTTTTTTTTATCCCTTTGGGTTGTTTATGGGCTGTGGGGCTCGGAGTCGGACCCTGACCTGGATATTCCTCTTTCAGGCTGGGGAAGTTGACGTTGGTGTAGAGGACGGGAGCGACCGTGGCCAGTTCTCCCAGGGTTTCCTCTTTCTCCCATTTGAGCATGCTCTTCTGAGCGGTGGATAACGAATCCGTCTCTCCCTCAGATACCTGAGCAGCAGCAGCAGCAGCAGGGCCCGGACCTGGAACGGGACCTGGACCTGACCACGGACCGGCTGTGTCCCGTGACATGGGACCAAACTTCCTGTCCCTGTTTAACACAAGACATCAGACGTGTAAAATAACCTTGGATTAAATATGGCTCGTCTGAGTCAGGTCTGATCACTCGGTGCTTACCTCAGATTGTCAGAGAAAGGCATACGCTGCATGGGAGGGAAGCTCCGCCCCACGTCCGCGCCCGGGGGAACCTGTGCCGGCGCAAACTGCTGATTGGGCGCCATCAGTCCGTTCATAACGGGCATTCTGGGAAACATTCCTGATTGGGGAGAAACAAATGTCATTAAATTATTATTAAATTACAATTATAACTATCAGAATTCGTATATAAAAAATATTATTAATAATATTATATATCACAACTAAAAGCATTCGTATCTAAAAAATATTATTAATAATATTATATATTACAAATTACATAATTCTTATATAAAAAATATATTATTAATAATATTATATATTACAACTAACAGAATTCTTATATAAAAAATATATAATATTTTTAAATATATAATATTACATATATAACAAAATCTTATAACACAGAAATCTTATATAAAATATTATTATTAATAATATGATTTAATTACAACAGAGTTCTTATATTAAAAAATGATTTTTTCAATAATATTAGTAAACATTGTAATTCAGAATTCTTATATTTGAAAAACATTATTTTAAAACTATATATAATAATAATATATTCATAACATAAAAATATTAGACCTCTCAAAAAAAATAAATAAATTTAAAAAAAAAATATTTCCATTACTGAATATTTTTTAATTGCGTACAAATAAAACTTCCTTTTGGGAAAAAAAATAAATAAATCCAAACTATGAAACAAAACCAAAATTAAGATTCCTCCGTAATCCCGCCTCCGTCCCTCTCGTTTACCTGAGTTGATGTGGGAGGGGTGATGTCCTGGAGCCGGATGCCCCTGCAGAGGGTGCGTTCCCTGGGATGGGGGAGGAACGTGAGCAGGCTGGTTGGTGCTGGGACTTAACACGGCTGTGAACAGATCCTCCACGTCCTTCCCCTCCAGCTCTGATACACAGCATTCATATTTACTTTAAACAGGGCCGTCCCGATCCATTTAAACTGTATCAGTACTATTTTTATCACATCTTTATCTACACTAATGCTAAAAACGTACCTGGGATCTTATACAGGCGGCTCAGGATGGATTCTGTAAAAGAAAAGCTCGTTATCTCCGTCGCTCTAACAAAATATTCTAAACCATTTTCTGGCCCAGTTCGAGCGCACTGACCGTCCGTCACCATCTTGTCCAGTTCGGGGCTCAGGATGCCGTCCAGCGGCTCGTCCTGTTGAGACACTCGTCCCTGGTTGGACTGGGAGGCAACGGAGGCTTCTTCTGTAAGGGGGGTGACGTCCAGTCCGGCTGAACGGGGACAAAAAAATAAACGAATAAAAAGCGGTGCGGGTCACACGGCCAGCATTTGGGAGGACGTTAGAGCATCATTTTCATTTGGATTTTTAGATCTATTAGCGTTCAAAATATACATACATGCGATTTTAGGCACTGTCTAGAGCACAACCCCAAAAAATATCAGAAAAAAACCAACAGTTTTTAATAAACGTCCAGTGCAGCAGCGTCCAGAAAAAGTGGGACGGGAGAAAACGGATAAAAATAAATAAGGACGTGATTTTAAACAGAAGATTCGGATCGTGATTCGGTCCCGAAAGGAGCATCCGGAAAAGGCTGAGTGTTTGAGGAGTAAAGATGATCAGAGGAACTCCCTCCAGTTTATCACCCAACGTTTCTAAACGACGTTCCTCTGGTAAAGATCGGAAGGGATTTACTGGAGGGATTTCAGTCCTAAAATGCCTAAACTGAACAGGGGTGATCTCTCTCCCCTCCCTCAGGACCATCATTTATCCATATCTGATAGGAGCGCATGGGTAAACAATTTTTATTTAACCTTTAAAATACAGAGTTAAATTCACAAACACCACTTTAAACTTTACTGTACAAAAATCCAAGCTCCACCCACTTCTCTGGGCTCAGAGGTGCCTATGTTACGGTCCGGGGTCGGGTCCGGACCCTTGGTAAAAACCGTTCTCTCTTCTGGGCTGCAGCATTAATGCAGAAAAGTACACGGAGCTTTTAGAGCGACTTCAAGACGAAACCTTTTCCAAGGACGTCCTCAAAAGGGGAAATTATTTGGGGTACAAAGTGTTTTTTGGAACGTGCCGCAGGAACGGA
>JAVSBV010000127.1:2076383-2095015 GCA_033117975.1 Parotocinclus spilosoma
CCTAGGCTTGCTCAACTTGGGATTGGCCTTTTAGGACGGTGTAATATTGTGAAGCTGCTTTGAGACGATGCTCCGTTATAAAAGGCGCTATAGAAATAAATAAACTTGAACTTGGTCCACAGTCCAGTACCTTAACCGCTAGGCTACCACAGTCCCAGACTGATGTCCCTAGAGCAGGAAATCTCAGAACTCAAAGAAGGGAAAACAAAATGGGACTCGCCTGGTGACGAGAAAAGCCGGATCTGTGACGATCTCGGGGCCGACTCGGATATCTGCCTCAGAGTGAAGGAATCGCAGCGTGTCCACGTCGTTTAGAGAGTTTACAACTCAGAAAGCAAGTCCGAAACAAAGCGAGGAAAAGGGGGAAAAGGAAAGGAGAAACAGAACGGGAAAGGAAACCGAAGAAAGATGCGATAGATAACAGCGCAGGTCAAGGATACGTCCCTGTTCGATGAAGGTGATGGCGTTCTTCATGTTCTGAGCCATGCGTAGTTTGAGCATGATCCACGGCAGCCGCCTCCTGCAAACCCAGAGTCACAAAGTCTGACCCCAAACCCGAAACAGAACAAACAGACAGCACTAAATCAGAAAGCTCGGGTTTGTACCCTGATCCTCGACCCTGAACCCGAAAACGACAATATTGAGCATTTTTTGGAGATTTTCTAATCCTGGTCACGATGGAACCAATCCCATGTAGACAGAGGAGGTGCTTTTAATATTCCGGGAGTTTTTTTTCCTTGACACTGTCGACCCTAGGCTTGCTCAATTTGGGATTGGCATTTAAAAATCCTATAATACTATAAAGCTGATTCGGGACGACTTTGACTTACACGACAAATAAATCGTTGTTGTTTTTTTTAAAAGGAGGGTGTAGGTAGAGGTAAGAAGGCAAATTCAGAAGGATGAGTGAACGCCGGATGCACAAGCACAGGTATTCCAGGCTTGGACAGGACATCCCGACGGGGTTCTTACCTGCAGAAAGAGGAGGCGCTGACGTTGTTGGCCAGACTCAGGTTCTGTTTGGTGGGGATCAGGCCGATGCTGTAGCTGCGGACGAGAGACACGGCGTCACGGCGATCCTACCTATATCCATCTGGTTATCTGTTAACCTGTTAACTCATGGCAGCACCAATGGCTCCGCACAGGCGGTGACCGGTCAGGACTCGAACCCGGGGTCTAACCACGCCGAGCAGCCCCGGCTTCGTCCCGAAAACGAGGGGAGGTTTAAAAAAAGAAATTCGAGCTGATCCTCACGTACAGTTTCTCCAGCAGCTGCGCCGTGCCCTGGGCCCTGAAGCCGTCCTTCTCGTCCAGGTCGCGGATCTTCTGGGCCAGCTCCCTGATGCTGCGGCTCAGCTTGTTGTACCTGAAACGATCGAACCGACACTCAGGGCCGAAGAAACGGGCAAACCGGTCTCGTCCATGCCGCCCGTCCTCGCGCCTTCCGGTTTGTTCGCGCCTCTCTGACCCTGCCTGACGTTAACCATGGTTCAGGCTTGAGGCGGACAGGCTACAACAACGATAAGACAAAGCGGGATCGGAACAGGTTGAATCTCACTTGTCGGAATTTATTATTACTATTATTTTTTTTTAAAGCCTTTCTGCACCAGACCTGTTGAAGAATTCGGAGTAAAATGATGTTAGCAGTTCCTAAGAGCCCACTATATACATTATAATCTTCTATAATTATATAGGCAAAGTTTATAAAGCCAAAGAATTTGCACACGGTCTTCTCACCACACGTAAACACCTAACATAGGTAAAGTTACCACAGGTTAGCACGTTAGCTACTCACTTAGTGTAGTCCTCTCGCTTCTCAATGCGGAATTTCCTCAGCACTTTGACTTCGTTTAAATTATTATCGACTTCCCAGTTAATAAAATCGACCTTCTTTAAGAGCTTCTGCTCATGAAACTTTAACTTACGAACCATTTCGCCTCTCAAATCTCTCTAACCCGTATCCGCTACCACGCTTTCGGGTCTCCGGAGTGGGCTGAAATCTAAACGAGCCTCATAGGCACTACTTCGGCGTACTATGTAAGGTAAAACGTAATGGATGTTCGCTCCTTATCTAGTGCACTCTGTATGGTTTTTGACATGATTCGACAAGCGCCCCCTTTTTAAGTAATACGCCAGCGCACCCTGTAGGACGGGATGAATTCAGATTTCAATAATGCAACGGGATCGTTGCTTTTGTATAGCAAATTGTGACGTGTGATTAAACATTCAGAGATATAAAACAGTTATAAATATACACGTTTATAAAAATAACCAATACTATTATTGGTTGATACTGATATACTGAGATAATTATGCCCTGGTTCATCCGTGTGCAATCTTACGCACATTCCATACTAGCTAAACCTCGGGATGCTAACCGACAACAAATGATACACAAGACATAATAATGATAATTAATGTTATTTAATTCTACACAGCCACCCAACGCTTTAACCTCATTAATCCAAAGTCATTAAGTCTTTCGGACTGTTTGGTTTACAGTATTTTAAGGCTAATTTTTAGCCGCTCGCTTCACTTTGGGCTCACTGTACTTTGGAGGGCAATGCTAACGGTTTTGTTAACTTTACTGCGTGAAACTTCACTTTAGCAAACCGTTGATCTATTTCACACTTTATTTATCAGTAGTCCAACATCCTAACCCCGAATCATCACGGACTCACGGTTGTCTTTTCGTGAAACATTCTGTGAATTTTCTTTTGGCTAACGTAAAGTCCAACCTTTCAGAAGCGACGGTTTTATTTCTATAAATGTTCAGCAAACTCTGAAACTCTCCTTTGGAATAGTTTATTGCCTTTTTTATTTCATTATACTGAATACTGACTTTTTTTTTGTTGTGCTCCAGTGAAAATGATCGGTCTAACTTCATGGATGCTCGTTTGGTTACCTCTGTGTGAAATTTCTTTTTGTCAGTTTGTCTCATAAAGCTCTCGTTTGAACAAATTGTAGTGATTTTTTGTAGTCATTTTTGAAGTGAACTTAAATAATTTAATGTAATAACAGCACTGAAATGTTTCAGTGAACCACGTTAAACTGTACTGTAGTTAAACTTATGGTGAACTTTATTTCCCCAGTACTATAGTTGGCATTTTTTATTTTCATGTTTTCATTTTGTTCCGTTTTGGTTCTCCTTGCAGATCTTTTTATGATTTCTTCCAACTCTGGAAACTTTAGAACAAACCTGCCATCGTTTGTGTGTGTGCTACAGGTTTGCTATAGAGCATTACCATTCCAGTCTATCCTGTTCCTAGGGTAATTAAAACATGAATAAAACTAACTAATTTACGCAAACAATTCCATTTTGCTCAATCTATTCCCAGCAGGTACGCCCTGTGTCGGTGTGTCTGAGTGTTTAACTAGCAGGATGTGACCACCCCGGATAACGCTTCCATACAGTCTCCGATTGATTGTGTGCACAGGGAAAGGTCCAGTTCATCGGCGTCTGTACTCCCGCGTGTCCATGTGGCAGGAACAGCATGGTCCCTCCCAAACCTGCACCATGTGCACACTTATGCATGCACAGTGCTGGATTGTGCGCTTATCCCCACCTTCCAAAACACAGCATAAGGAAACTAGTGTGCCTGGTCCACTTAACCCACCTTCTTTTTTTGGGGGGCAGTTCTGGCCTCGGGACTCGTTCCTTTTCTGCCTCCTGCAGCCGTGAATGTTAAAGACGGGAGTGGATGGCTGAAGCTGCAGGATCAGGTGACGAAATAACAGATTTTAATAGCTTGAACTAGGAAGCATTTACAGATACTTACAGGCTGGTCTTGCATTTCCTTCTCAGAGGGAGGGCAGGGTTTCAGCAGGTGGAGTTAATCACTCGTCAAGGTGCAACTTTAGTTCATTAGCTCCAGGCGCCCGTTCCAACAAGGCTAGGAGAAGGAGGAGGAGGTCTAGGGTTCGTAACGTTTGGTTGATCACACGCAGGCATTGCAACATCTGGAGGATCGGCCAAGGCGCTCCCGGGACGGTGGTGATAATGGTGAGATATGACTTATAATGTTTTATAATGATAGTAGAAATATTTCAGGTGTAACATCAAGCACTTTTTTACAGTCTGTCCATATTTATCTGCTGAGGATTCCTGAGATGGCCTTATTATTATTATTGTAACTGGAGTCTTGTTGGACATACTGGAACCATATTGGCTTGTGCTGAACCTCTCTTATATATTTACTAAAATTTTTTCCCTGACCAACCAGGGAAGGTCTTGTTTAGGTTAGGTCTTGCTCAAGGGTCCGACAATGGTAATTCTGGGTTCAAGGCTCTGACCCCTAAACCTTCTGGCCAAAACCTGACCCTAGATCTAATAAAACCACCCAAAGAGGTAAGTGTTGTTAGCAGAACAGCACTGGATTCAAGCACAGAAGGTCTTGGATGTTATGACGACTGGTGTGAGCTGTGGATCTCACGCTTACTGGGCAATACTGGGGAACATCTGTGTTGGGCAGAGCACCAGAAGTGCATTAAGATTGATGAAACGACGAATGAAAGGGTGAGGATTTCTGTAAGCATTTGCTTTTGTTGTCAGGGCTCTCAGTGGAAAGTTCCGACATGCTGAGTCTGAAGAAAAGTGGCCAGCTCGAGATGGCGAACGACCAAGAGCAGGTAAACCTTAAAACGTCAGCACAGAACAGGTGACCTAACCACGTTTTGCTCACTGGACTTGCTTTTAAACACTTTAAGAGACGGAACATCCATTATGACGATAATGGCCTATACTAGAAACACTGGTTTAACCCTGGAATACACCCTGACACACTCAGCTCATTTACAGTCTTTTATGAGAAAAAATTCCACCCAAGGGCTCTGGAGCGGTTCCAACCAATTTCATGACTAATGACAGTCGTAGAGATGCTGAAACAAGTCCCCCCTTGTGGTTATTCAGGAACTTTTGGGATTAAAAGGACCAACCGACCCCGATAGGAACTAAAAATCAGGCTTGTACCGGCACCAAGCAGTCTTGCAGCACAATGCTACCTGCAAACGCCTCTGCCGCACACAGGGAGGATGTTCCTCTTTTCCTTCTGATTCTCCCTTTTTCATGGTTGCATTGTTAGCATAATTACTAACGCTTACATCGTGTTTAGACTGCTCAAAAAGAAAAAAATGTCCTCTGCCGTCTGCATTCGCAAAATGAATTTGGTTTGGCTCCATTGGTTTGGCTCCAGGTTCGAACCCTGAAACAGGACGGAGATTTTATTTCCTAGAGATCTAACATGTTCTCATGATGTCATCCTATCCTAACTCCCAAAAACAAGGCTTTTAGGTGACCTTGCTATTTAGAATCCCCCCGAAATTGTGAAATAGTGTGAAGGAGTGTGTGAATTGACGCCACCTGAGGAACCGAACACACTGTTGCTCTTTTTTTTTGCACCGAATGCACAATAATAACACGATAATAATACAGTGATAATCATTTGACAGGTCTTCTTTCTCAAACAAAACTTGCCAACGCCATAGATCACTTTGGCGTCCAACTGGTTGGGTGGTTTGTCCCTTTTTAGAGGACTGTCACACACGTTTACGCACCTGTCCCTCGTTAAAGGCGCTCAGTCCTTTACGCCTTTTCATCAAGATACGCATCTGTAACGAGACAGTCAGCGTTATTCGTTATTCAGAACACCAAGTTTTCAACATCTTTTTTTCCCCCCACACAGGCCAACATGGGCCTCCCCACTAAGGCCGCTCTGTTCAGCCTGACTGAACCTCCCACGATCTCCAGGGCATTGGTTTCCTCCAAACTGAAGTATCTTTCTCTCGGGGTGTTGGTGATTCAGACCACCTCCCTGGTCCTGACCATGCGTTACTCCCGGACTCTTCTCGACGACGGGCCCCGCTACCTCGCCTCTACGGCTGTGGTATGCGCCGAGGTCCTGAAGATCGTCACTTGCGTTGCGATCATCTTCAGCAACAAAGGCGAGTCTCTGATTTTGCTACCGATGTTCCTGCCAAGCCCCTAGCGGTCAGTGCCTGTTGATAAGTTGGTTTACGTGGGCGTGGGTCTTTAGGTTACAGCCTTCAAACGCTGAAGCAGGAGCTAAAAAAGGAGATTGTAAACAATCCGTGGGAGACCCTGAAGCTGGCCGTTCCATCGGGTATCTACACACTACAGAACAACCTGCTCTACCTGGCTCTGTCCAACCTGGATGCTGCGACATACCAGGTAATTAAGCCTCAAGATCTTTAAGATCTTTAGGAATTAGGAAGGTGGGTGGATGGGAATATTGGGAATGCCTTAACTTTGCCAATATTTTGTTTGAAAGTTGAGACGAAAAAAAATCGTCCAAATGTTCCCAGGTGACGTATCAGCTGAAGATCCTCACCACGGCTCTGTTCTCCGTCTGCATGCTCAACAGAAGGCTTCGGCTCCTCCAGTGGATCTCCTTGCAGATCCTAATGGCAGGCATCGCTCTGGTACAGGTAATTATTCACCAGCCGCCGCTACGCCTGCTTAGCACAGGCTGTTCTTATTTACCTGCTCTTAAAACGTCCAGGGCCAGGGACTGCCAGATAACCGTAACGGAGTTTTGAGTTCTATAATTAGGAAAATGCCTCGTCACATCCAATAGCTACAGGAACCCGAGGTTACGGGAGACAACAGAGGAACAGGAGAACCAGGAACCGTGCCTCGTACCTGCACACCTTTGGCAAACAGACAAAACAAACCAACCAAGTTATCGCTGACTGATAACAGAGTCTGCTGTCTGCAAAACTGATTTTGTTTGACTTTCAAAGCCACCATGGCCTCTTTAGAGGGAATTGAGCCGTATTTGTTTGCCTCTGCCCAAGACTGTAGGTAAAAATAATCGTTTATAATGGAACCTTCGCACGTCTATGTTCTCATCCTCTTCTACGATTATAAGGTTCCACTGCAGTGTTCCTGTTTTCAGCTCGAGAGCAGCCAGTTGATGTGGTCTTGGTTCTAGAGTTGCTCGGAGACCCCAGAAACCCAAGAGATGGCTTGGGAATGTTTGGGGATTTTCTAGGAGGAGCTGGAGTTAAAGAAGACTGGGGCGAATAAGTTTGAATTGATTTCCAGCTTCACATTTCTGGTCAGGGCCATTTATTGTACGATTTATTGTACACGTATAGCGAACGTACAAACAATAACTACTGTTACTTACTAACTTTGTTCATTGTAAAATAAATTTGCAACCAAGTTTTTGGAAACGATCTACAACACTAGGTACAGGTACTCAGCATGCGAAGTAATACTACTGTAAAAAAAAGTTCTTACTAAATTCCAGTCAACGTTTGAAGAAATTATCCAGTGTGATCTGACGCGTTCTCTTGACGGACTGCACTTGAACAAAATCAAGAAAGTGGTGGGCGTGTTCACCTCCCGCTGGTTTTGCTCTTGTCAACTCAACTTTTCAGATTTCCTGATCTTTAATAAAAGCATAAATTCTTCCGGAGATCCCCAAAATCCTCCCATAAATCGCTGACCGCTTTTATCGTGGCTAAGTGGTGACTTGTGGCTTCTGTTTTGTGGTAAATGAAAATGTTAGGCAAAGACCTGTAGGTGGCAGTAGAGGGCTGGGGAGAATCTTGGGAGTTTTCGGGTAGTGACGCCAGAGACGAAGAGTTTCTTCACTGATATTACATACTGTACACATTCTTTGGTCCGATTAAGTTGAATTTTTGTCCAAATAAGTGAATAACATTACACGTATATAATAGGATTTGTTTAGGTACTTTAGGATTTGGTCCGAATAAGCGCCTGATCCCATTAACCGGTGGTCCAATTAACCGGAATCGACTGGAAATATAAATGCAGTGCCCGGTACATGTATTTTGACTTTTAAAGTCAGTATAACACAATATAACTGCAACACACAACACAAAAAAAATAAAAAAATTAAAAAATGAATAAAGTTGGAATGGGACAATTTATCAGCTGCTTTCAAAAGCAAAGGTTGGCAGGGGATCTCAAGTGGTCAACAAATGTGTGAGAAAAGTTTTGACATTTTTAAAAACAGTGTACCTTAAAGAAAGACTGGAAGTGATTTTTTATATTTCAGTCCTAGCTTTTTCTGATTTGTCTTGTCTTGCGTTTACATGTTGATAAATGCATGGATGTCTCCAGAAAATATGTCATGAAGAATAAATGTTACTGTTAGCTCTCAATGTACTTTTCTGCATTAATGCTGCCATCACAGAACTGATGATGACCTTTGCCAATGGCACTGATATAACCCCATGGCATGAAAGACTGACAACAGTGAAAGACTGACAACTTTGTTGCTGACTCTAGTCTGGATGGTTTTGTCTTTGGTCTGGAGCACATTTTCTCCAAAAAACATCGGGAATATGGATTCATCTGACCACAGTACATGTTTTCACTATGTGATGGTCCATACAAGATGCCTCTGAGCTCAAAGAAGTAAAAAAAAAAAAAAAGGATGCCATGTCCAAAGTCAAAAAGGACCCTGGAAAACACAAAGTAAAATAAAGGATATAACTAGCAAAATGACATTGTCTCTAACATTACATCGAAGCTGCAGATAAAGTAAATGCATTCAAATGTGTTATTTATTTATGCACCTTCTTCCAGATCTGCTTAATCCAATTCAGGATCGTGGGGGGGGCTTAACTTGGCAGCACAGGGATCAAGGCAGGACCACCTGTCCATCATAGGGCACATAAGTGCACTTAGAGTGGGCCACTTTAGAGAGACCGTTCCAGCTGTGTCTAAGGTGTTAGAATGTGATTAGTTCATTAATGGTTCATTAATATGTACAGAAATGTGAGAGTAGTTGTGTAGAATATGCATCTGCCAGAGCTTAGCTGTGTGTGCAATGCCCAGCACTGAATGTGTCATTTGTGAGGTAAGTTTTGAAGTACACGAGTGGTTTTCCTGTTTCTTAAATAATCTTCTTCCTCATTCTGTGCGTTTTATGACAAGCATATCAATTCTTCTCTTGATCTGGTGAAATGGCTCTGCTCCTGCTCCTCTTCTTCCTTATTCAGGATGTTCATACTCAATGTGAGTCCCGATTGTTCTGCTTGAACCTCACTATTCTGATGTTATTGTAGCTTAGTATATAAATAGTAGGTTGTAGCTGGTATTCTGTTGGGTTAATTCATGTGATTGTAGTCTGGTGGTACAGTGACAGATGCCATGTTTATTCTAGTTCCAGTTCAATTTACAAGGACTGTGTAATCCTTCATGTACATTTGTGTAAGACTGTATTTTTGTACAGTTGACTTGATTTTTGTGTTGACTATTATTATTGTACATTAATCTATGGGTACGGCTGTAAGCTCTGCGTTTGGTCACTGTTTTTGGTAACATTACTGTTCTCCGTTTTGCAGTAAACTTTATAACTATAGTGGTTTTGCAGTGGACCTTAGTGGTTGTGAATTCTTTACCTTATATCTGCACAAAAATAACCTTAAACATCATACGATTTCCACACAAGTCCTAACAGTAGATAAAGAATTAAACAAAGGAGATAAGTGCTTTATACACTGCATTAAAATTAAAGAAACACTATGAAACCACAACGCATCTGAAAGGAAAAAAAATCATGAAGAATATCTTTCCTGATAATGAACTGGGTAATGTGTTCATAAATAAAAGGATGGTTCATGGAAATAAAAGTGATAATGCTTCAGAGTGTAGAAAAAGTAAAGCAAAAAGCAAAGCAGCAGGCTAGTCCAATTGGCTAAAATTCCATTGCAGCAACTCAAAATGGTACTCGGTAGTCTTTATGGCTTCCATGTGCTTGTATGACTACCTGACAACGTCTGGGCATGCTCCTATTTAGACAAAAGATAGTGTCCTGAAGATCTATGATCTAGCCAGAGCACATGGTAACTTCTAAGCCACTGTCAAGTGAAGCGACAGTGGTGTTCTAGCGGTTAAGGTATTGGACTATGGACCAATATGGCTTCAAAATCCCCCTCTGCCATCACTGTTGGGCCTTGAGCAAGGCGCTTAACTTAAAATTGCCTGGATTGTAAAAAAGTATCAATTGCAAGTCTAGAAAACGGTGTCTGCTAAATGACATAATTGTAAAGGCTGCTGCTACTGGCTAATGTTAATGCCCATGAGTCCACCATCAGGAGACCACAGATCAGTAAGGGGAGGCATGGCGGGGGTGCAAGAAGAAAGACATTGCTCTCTATAAGAACGATGTCAAATTGTGGTTTAGTAGAGATCACAAAAAGAAAAGAAAATATAATAAGATAATAAAATAGATAATAAATATAATAATAAAACATATGGGAGGGGGTGTTGGGGGCTGTAGCAACATCTTACCTTATCTGTGAATCAGCTTTTTTCTTGGAGAATCCATTTGTGAACCATGTACTGTGTAAAGGGGGACTGACGCACTCATTCTTGACCTGTACAATGACGTATCCTATGGATTTTATTTTTATTTTTATTTTTCTCCTTCTAGATGGTCATCTTCCTGAGCCACAGCTGACCGTGTCTCCAGCAGTTATTACAGAGCAGAGCTCAGTGGACCTTCACTGTGCAGTGCCACAATATGTTACAGTGTATCAGTGTTTATTTTCATTGGGAATGTATTTAAGACCCTCTTCATCATGTCGTCTCATACTTTCTGGTTATGAACTGATTACATGGACAGGGCATAGATCAGTCCATGTTAGTTGTGCATACTCTGTGGATATACACAACAATTTATCTCCTTCATCTCTCCCAGTTCCAGTGAAAGTCCTATGTAAGCTCTAAATTATATTTCATAACATTCTTCAGCATCTGCATCTTGATGCTCACTGCTTGAATCGGTTAACATAGATCACTGTCAGTAATGTTACCTCATTACAAGATGTCTTTGATGGTTTCCTTTATTTATCCCTCTACAGATCAGAAACCAACACTGACCGTCTCACAGCATGAACAGCTTGATCAGTTTCTTGTGGAATGTGTAATACCACAGTCTGTCAATGCTGATTTTAGATGCAATCTCTACATTGGAAAAGATCCTCAAGTGTTCCTGTACCAAACGTCCGTAATACAGTTCAGAACAGTGGTTTGTGCTTTTGCAGTAAAGATCAATGAGCTGATCAGACGTCTGCAGTCAGTGAAGACTTATGAATTGAGCTGTGATTATTCACAGAGAACAAATCCAATCAACCACTCTCTAAAGAGTGATACATACACTTTAGCCAGTAAGTAAAAGCAAGATCACATGATGCAACTTGGTGAACATGTTCCCTTTCATGTTTGAAAATGTGAGGATTATCTTCAGAGCAATGTTTTGATTTGAACTTTGGAAAGCTGACATCATTATCATGCAATAGCTACTGATTTCAAATAATTTAAATAACATTTATGACAGTACTGTGCAAAAGTCTTAGGCCACATTTTAATTAGATATACCATTGTTTTAGCAATGGCATAATGACCATGTATAATTATTTCTCATTCTTATTATTAGAATGCAAGTATATTCTAAAATCAATTTGCATTAAGTTTTGAAAACTGAAAATAAATCAGCAAAAGCTTCTATAGGCTACAGGAGGAAATATTTAGTACTTGCTGTGACCTTTTCTTACATTTGAGCCATAGCAGCATCTGGGAACTTCATTCAGATGCCAAGTAGATCCTTTTACAGTCCGAAGAAGCTTGATTAGCAAATGTCTATTTGGAAGTGTTGCAGCCGAACAACACTTTGTCTGGAGGGAAACAGAGTTAAAAAGTCTAGAATTGGAATTAAAATCAGAGGAAGAGTATTACGGAGTGACAAATAAAAAAGGTTTTTTCGACTGAAAAAAATATGCTGTATATGGGTATCATACAGCTGTTAAAACAACAAGTCTAATGGTGGCCTAATACATGTGGGTGGGTGATGTGGTAAAAAACATTATGCCACAATATAAAAAAATACAAAAAATATCTATTTTACGATTCAGGCTGCAGAGTGGCTCGGTGGGTAGCACTGTGACCTCACCTGGTTTCAATGCAGTTTCTTCATGTCTGTCCTGCGATGGGTCGCATCTTGTCTAGGGTTATTTCTTCCTTGCATGTGGTGATGCCAGCTAGGCACCGGCTCACCCACGACACTGACCAGGATCAAGCAAATAAGAAAGTGAATGAATGAATCAATGACAAAATACTGTAGCTCTTAGTGTCACTTACAATTTCTTATTTTCTTTTCAGATTTCCTTTCTGGTCCTAAGGATGACAGAATCAGTTCGGGTAAAGAATTCAGACGTTAGAGTTTCGAATGTCCTACGTTGCTATCTAGTTTGATTATAATGAGACTTTTTTTTAGGAACATGGATTTCTATAGTGATATTAGTCAGTGCGTGTGGATTACTGATCGGCCTGATGAGCAACCATCTCTGCAGGTTTATCAGTAAGTTCAAACCTTTTATGTGGGTTTGCTGATACACTGTTTGTCTGTCTGTGTTTGTCTGTTTGTGTGCCCAAACTGACTGTTTGAAATCTTTTTTCAGGAAACAGGTACAAACTAAGGTTAGAAATGAAATAAATGATTGGCTTGGTCTTCATCAAATAATGCCTAAAATTGTTCAACATACATTATTATGATGTTTCTATGGATTGTTTTTCTTCTTAACAGGTGTCAGTTGATGACCAGTGTAGATCAGAGTAAGAATATCAATCCAGTTAGACAAAAGTCCATGTTAATGAAAGAAACACTAATTGCTATGAAATGGTTTCTTTGCAGGCGTGATAATGAATAGCGTTGTTCAAGTAAGCAGTAGCTCAGTCACTTTGCTGTATTTAAGGTCACTGTGCTGTAGTTACAATTAATTAATTTCCTTCCTTTCTGATATGTAGCCTGGACTGGAGGCTGATAAAGCTAATTCTCTGATCACCACTGTGCCTACACCATCACAACTTTCAGGTAATATTAAAATCTAGAGGTCATCTGACCAAACAGCAGAAATTAAATATGTTTTTTTTTGCATTGCAGGAGATATGAACTCCAGTGGTGCTAACAATGATGTAAGTAGCAGAACCATATCAATAATATAACATATAATATACATTAAAATTTTAATTGTATTAGTTTAATAGCCATTTGCCCTTTCATTATGAGACTGCATTCAACATGTTCATAACTGATCGATAAAAATCGAGAGCAAAGCAATGCGTGACCAGCACCAAACCAGCTCTGTTCCACATTCAATAGTGTCTAAAATTTGCATCTGGACTTAAGAAATAGAAGAAGGTCATCTGGTCTGATGAGTCCCATCTTCTTTTCCACCTCATTGACAGTTTGGTAAGTGAGAACCTGATGCATGGATGCCACCACTATGATCTGGTCTGTGGAGTATGATTATCTGGGTAATGTTCTGCTGGGGGACCATTCATGTGGATGTCAGTTTGACAGTGCTGCTCACCAAAGTTTATTTGCCTGCTCACCCAGACAAGGAAGAAGAACACTAGACAAGGTTAACATCTAAAGTTAAGAGTCTAACACCAAGGTAGCTAATAAAGATAACTGATAAAACTAACTGGAATAATATAAAAAAGAGCACATAGAAGTAGCCAAATTAAAATGAACATGGACTAACCAAAAAGAGTTCAGGAGGCAGGTGGAATTAGGCTACAGAAGAAAAAAAGGGACAAAAAAAAATGGGAAGAAACCATACAGGATGACATAATCCTACATGGCTTTACATTGACGAACATTTAGCAGATGCTCTTAGCCAGAGTGACTTACAAGTTATACAATCTTTAATCAAAATTAAATAGTTTTACAACCCAAGCAAACTGTTGGTTAAAAGTCTTGCTCAGTGACCCAGTAGTGGATGAATTTGAACCCTGGACCTTTAGGTTTAGGTCCTGTTGTTGAGTACCGTAACCACGAGACTACCATGCCCCTGCATTCTGACACTTTGTTAAATGATAGTTTTTGAAATAAAATAACATATTAAATATTCTTTAAAAAAAAAAAAAACACAGGATAGATGAAAAGTGACAGACTGCGACACTAATTTCTTAATCGGTGCCTATTATAATTCCTGTGTTGTTTGGATGCGTTCACATCACAGCTCCGTTGTCAGACAAAACAGTTCATCCTGCTAGTAGTAAAGCACAAGAACGTACAGAAAATGACCATCACTGGCTGAATATGGCTACAGTGATTTTGAACACCACAGTGACTGTATGGAACTGTTTTCTTATTTCTATAAATGCATTCTAGTCTGTTCGTGCTATCAAAAAACAAACTGAGTCTTTATTTTTGACGATGAGAACTAGAGATGGTGAAATCTCTGTGACCCAATAAGAGAGACAGGGAGTTTGCGGTTAGACAAAAAATGCAGCGCACTTCCACTTTATTAAAATTCACATTGCTGCATATGATGCTGTACCTGCTGGGTGACTATTTTTTTAATGATGTTTTTTTTTTTAGTTCTATTTAACGTGACTTCAGTATCAGTGGCTCAATTCACAACAAACACAATGTTATAGACAACCGACCAAATCTGACCATCTAGCTAATGTATTTGAAACGTCCCACATGGACATGAATAGGACATGCACACAATTCCACACCTGGACTCCAGGGTAGCGATCAAACGTGGATCTCGGGGTTGTGAGGTGACTGCGCCAACCAAAAGTAGCACAGTGCCCGCCTTTAGAAGAAGTAATTGATGTAAAAATTATATTTACTGTCATATTGTGCTTTTCTATATTGTGTTTCTGTAGTCTGCTCTGTATGCTGAATGTTACCCAGGGATCAGTTCAGTAGCAGCCCAGTCTGGCTCTTCAGGTAAGGGAACTTAAATGGGTGGCCATTTCGTGTTTTTAATTTGACAGTTGATGCCCCTGTTTTTTGTGGGACAGTTAAAACATGCATGCATGTTAGGATTTAGTGACAGAAAAGAATTGATATTAGGAGTGCCAATAATAGAGAGGGAAGAGACAGAGTGAGAGAAGAGAGACAGAGAGATGAGAGAGAATGAGAGAAGAGAGCCAGAGAGATGAGAGAGAGAGAGAGTGAGAAAAAGTAAGAGAAGAGAGACAGATGACAGAGAGAGTGAGAGAGCATGAAAGATGAGAGAGAGAGAAAGAGAAAGAGACAGAGTCACAAACCTCGCTCTAAATAACCAAATCGTTTTGAGCTAAGCTTGTCTTGGTGCTTCTCTAAGCAGCAATGCTACCAACAAGCATGCAGTAGTTCACAGGTCGAGGTGATTTCAGTTAAGCTTAGTTAATAGAATAAACATTTTCATTCTTAATATGCGTAGACCAAGTGCAGGTCATGTATGATGTTTTTTATTCTTTTTCTCCAGAAGTGAATTCTAACAGGACAGAGGTGAGTAACCTTTGCTCTAATACCAAATGGCGTAATGCAACGGTAAGTCCATACTTTTTTAATTGCTTGTTCCTCGGATGTCCCTACTTAAGAATCTACTAAGGAGGGAGAAAAAAAATAAAAATAAATCTTTTATTTTACTTTTCAATTCCTCGAGGACTATGTGAAATCAATACAAGGAAGGAGAAAGAAATACAAATATTTTAAAATTTATTTAACCTACAATTAAATTAAAGTGAATCTGGAAAAAAATTAATGAACAGAAGAAAACTGTTGGCTCTCCACTGGAGGGCGAAAAAAGCTAAAAAAATTTTTTTATTATTTATTAATTTATTATATATTAATGTTTTTTTCAACCATTGGTGCTGTGGCGAATCAGAAAAATACAAAAAAAATATTTTTAAAAAAATATTCTTCAAATATGATCGTCAGCAGATCCACAAAACAAGCAATAAAAAAAAGTTTGGCCTAAAATACAATGCTCTTCTTAGATTCCACTCTTTCTTTCAGGATACTGTGCATCATGTGTACTGCACAATTCCTGAATTGGATCCTGAAGATAAAAGTCAGGTCTACCACATTTTGAAGAGTCAATGATACACACAGCAGTATGGTACTTTTCAGTACTGCCGTGACACTTATAGTCAAATGATTTTCTGACTCTGGTTAACAGAGAAAGCATTTTAAACTCTCATTAGTATTGATTCCTGAATTACATTGCATTGAAAGCTTGGGTACCTGTCCAAATAATTTTAGAAGATCTTTTTATTTGTTTATTTAAACATGTGGAAATACTACTCTGTGCAAATGTCTTGCTCATGTGGTTTGTGTTAGCCTAGTGATTAAGGTACCAAAGGTCTATAATACAATAAAAGAAGAGTCCAAATCCCACCTCTGCCAAGCTGACAGTGTTGGGTCCTTAGGCAATTGTAAGCCACTCTGTATAAGGGTGTCTGCTTGAATGACATAAACGTAAAATGTAAGTATAATGTTCATGTAATGCGTCATGCTCAGTCAATGAAAATAACATATGCCATAGGTCCATGTAA
Organism: Parotocinclus spilosoma; assembly: GCA_033117975.1. Lineage (NCBI taxonomy): Eukaryota > Metazoa > Chordata > Actinopteri > Siluriformes > Loricariidae > Parotocinclus > Parotocinclus spilosoma. The sequence continues at coordinate 2,092,723 of JAVSBV010000127.1, forward strand.
ATGTAACTAAGGTATGCTGAAGCTGTAGGACATGATACAAATAAAGACAGCACAAATCTATTAAAGCAACAAGATTCAACACATGGCCAGGACAAGGAAAAACACTAGACAAGGTTAACAGTTTAAGTTAAGAGTCTAACACCAACAGAGCTAATAAAGATCACTGCTAAGACAAACTGGAATAATATAAAAAGAAGAAGTTGTATTGAAATGAACATGGACTAACCACAAAGAGGTCAGGAGGAAGCTTGAATTAGGCTACAGAAGAAGAGAAGGGACCAAAAATGGGAAGAAATCATACAGGATGACATAATCCTGCGTGGCTTTACGTTGACAACATTTAGCAGATGCTCTTAGCCAGAGTGACTTACAAGTTATACAATCTTTAATTAAAATTAAATTGTTTTACAACCCACACAAACTGTCAGTTAAAAGTCTTGCTCAGTGACCCAGTAGTGGATGTTAGTGGTGAATTTGAACCCTGGGCCTTCAGGTCCTGTTGTTGAGTACCGTAACCACGGGACACTTTGTTAAACGTTATTACATATTCTTTTCTGTTCTGAAAAATGTAAATATCTGCTTTGTGATATTCTGTTCTATTCTACATTTCTGTATGACCTGTATTCTTAAAATCTTCCTTCATGTTACATATTTGGGCATGTTTTGCTATCTTATTCTAAGCGTCATTCTTCATTTTAAAGTTTGGTATTTCTTTATTATCATTTGCATTAAAACAGTACCATGAATATATGAATACACAGGAATTAAATTTACTCGAGTGTCGAGTTGTGAACAACACGTGGTCCGAGATCTCAGTACTTTTTTGCTTATAATGTGAACAGGAAAATCAGTTGGCAGTTCACATTCAGGTTTACTTTGATTTTGGTTCATTTAAAACTAACTATATGTGAAAGCAAATGTAACCCAAATCTCGTATCTACCTTAAATGAGACTGAGCCTGAGTTCGTAAATAGAAAACTACTGTTATTATTTGAACCAATATATCTCGATAAAATATTCCTTATAGAAATTTATGACTACTACAACAGTAAATTTTTAACAAAACCTTCTAATGGAGTTTATTATGAATGAGTATAAATAAATAACCTTTTGTGTCAAATTGTTTCACAGCAAATCAAATAGAAAATAAATTAGATGGATCACATTGTTGAATTGGTGTTAAATTGTGGCATTGATAAACACAAGGATCCTTACAATTTTCAATTTTGTCTTTCACAAAATGTAATGAAAAAGTTATGCAACCCAATTTAAATTCACATTCACTCGTGAGCCCACACACGCACAAGTGAACACACACACACACACACACACACACACACACACACACACACACACACACACACACCCCTTTATATTAACCCCACCCACTGGTTGCAGGCCTAAATCGAAGCTCGGGGGCGGTGTGGCCAGAAAATTAATGGCCGCTTCACTCAGAGAGCGAGAAACAAAGCATGTGCATTTACGATACTCACAAAATGAAGTTTCTAAGGCGATGTACTGTCTGTAAATTAAGCAAATGCAAATGTGGTTCAGCAGTCACAGGGGCTTTGATAGTCATTAACGAGAAATGGCATGTAGTGAATCCAAAATTGGTCAATAAGCAAATATTCCAAAAGTCGGACAAATTACAAAACACAAAGCAATCCCTTTCACCTCTCTTTCTCTTCCACAGAGTCTGTCTTCTTCAACAATAACAATTAACCCAATTAAGCCACAATATTATTATGCTGTATCTTGTTGACAGTAACGTATACTTAAATGTAAGCGTCGTCATGGAAATGAACAAGTCAGCAAGTTACGCTAGCGAAGCGAGTGGCTAAATGCATTACCTCTGGTATATTCACTACAGCATTACATTATAGCTCATAAACGTAAGGCATACAGATCGTATTTACCTTCAACAATGTCAACAAACAAAAATATGGAACACATGTTGTAAAAATCATTATATAAACTTTTTAAACATAAAACGTGTAGCTATCTATAAATTGCTTAACCTTTTAAATCTTAAACTGTTTAAACTGTAAATACAGTCGATTCCGGTTAATGGGACCACATCGGGACGATCGTTTTGGTGCTAATAACCGGCTAGTCCGATTAAACGAACATGCCCTATGTTACAAGACGGGACGTGCTAGGTAACATATTAAATGTTTATTTAACCTTTATTGTGCAATTTAAACGTATAGCGAACATACAAACAAGAACTACTGTTACTTACCAACTTTGTTCATTGAAAAATAAATTTGCAACCAAGTTTTTGGAAACGATC
>JAVSBV010000127.1:2106168-2117264 GCA_033117975.1 Parotocinclus spilosoma
CAAGCCTAGGGCGACAGTGGCAAGGAAAATCCCTGAAAGTAGAAGAAAGAAACCTTGGGAGGAACCAAGACTCAAAAAAGGGACCCGACCTCCATGGGGGGCCTAGATGTTAATCAGTAATAATATTTAAGTTATTAATAAGATAAGGAACAAAATAGAGTTTAAAATCCGTCCTGAGTGGGAGGTCCTTGGGTGATGGACTAAATGATGGAGGGAGTTCCTGCCCTCTGGTGGGCCTGGGTTCTGGTGATGAAGACCAGAAGATGCTGAGGTGGAGGAACATCTCAGTGGGTGGTGCTGGAACCGAGAAAAGAGAAAAAAAGTCCTGCTTTTAGTTTTTGGTTTGTGTTTTCCGATCGGTTTGTTTTTAAATCCAGGGTTTTCTTTGTCGCCTATTTTATAACCGTGTTCATCCTACGGTCGGGAAAAGGACTCTAAACTAGGGTGCTAGGGGGAGTTACGAAAAAAGATGCTCATCCCCATAAACCGATTGATGCCGTTGATCGAAAAACAAAGACAAAAGCAAACAAAACCTTCAGCTGTGGCTCCGCCTCAGTCTGTAAGTGTCATTTTTTGAAACGTTAATGATTACCCTCATTTATGCCAAGAACGTTCTTAAAGCGAACGAGAGCTTGGGTTTTTTTTTTCTTCTACCGTTTCCTGTTTCAAAGGTTACGACTGTATGAGGAACTTTAAAAAACAAAACAAAAAAAAAAACACTCTGGCTAGAAACGAAGACTTCCTTGTTGTAGAACCCATAACGTGGTGAACAAACGATGATGATTCCATTTCTGAACTGTAGCCGATGAAAAACATCTGGAATGGTAATGTGTAGTAACCTCTGCATTTAGGGATCCGTGGTTTGGTCTTTAGTGTAGCTTTGAATTGTTCTGTTTGGGTTTCCCAGAGCCAGAGTGACTTCCAGAAGGGTCTGATGCCGCTCCGAAGTCCGAAGAATGATGAAGATAGGCAGCACATCGAGAACGAGTGTCTGGGCATGGCCGTCATGGCCATATCCCATGATGCCATGGGCAAGAACATGCCCACGAGAGAGCTGGTTAGGAAATACAGGTTAGTATTTGTGAGAGAAATGGTGTTTGATTTAAAAACTCAAATGATAAAAGTTTTTGTTAGGGCAAATGAATATCCCGTTAAACGCAGGGCACTGGTCCAATGTTACTGCTTTCACACTAGAGATTGGACTAGAACTTGGACTCCAGAGACTGGAGGGTCTAGAAACTCACAACTCCACCCACAATGGGCTCTGTGACTCGGACTTACACTGTACAGAATCACGACTTTAAACAGAATTCGGCTTGGACTTACACGCAGTAGATTAGACACGTGACTTAGGGACACAACTTGACTCGGACTCTCGCTACAGAATCACGACTTGACTCGGACTCTCTCGCTACAGAATCACGACTTGACTCGGACTCACACTCTACAGAATCACGACTTGACTCGGACTCACACTCTACAGAATCACGACTTGACTCGGACTCTCACTCTACAGAATCACGACTTGACTCGGACTCTCTCGCTACAGAATCACGACTTGACTCGGACTCTCTCTCTACAGAATCATGCCTTTAAACAGAATTCGACTTGGACTTACACGCCGTAGATTAGACACGTGACTTAAGGACACGTCAGAAACCCTCAAATGTGTACCATTGGGGGTCTGAATCGTTTGAGCTGGACAGCTCGACTCGGACTCAGACCAGAGTCCCTCTCTTGTAGCTTAGACAAAGTTCATAACCCTCTCTTATCCTGTAGGTACAAGAACTTCATCCCAGCTGACCTGCACCAGTCCATCAGCCAGAGGAACATTCTGATGCGCCTGCGCATCTCCAACGTCTTCAAGGCCTTCCTCGAGGAGTTCAACGACCGGACGGTGCAGAAGAGCAGCGTCAGCAAGCACGATTTAAAGGTCAAATACATTTCCACGTTAGAGAATCTGACCAGGTACTTCGGCAGCGAGCTGTTCGAACCCCTAACCCTGAGCATCCACGAAAACGAAGAGGGAGCCTTTGGGTCAGAGGGCGAGGCCATGGCCCGGTGTCGGGTGCTCGTATCGGGGACGTCCGGCATCACGTGGCAGAGAGTTCCGGCCGAGGTAAGGGAGGACGATTCACTTGTGTGTCTTCGTTTACTGACGGGGTTTGGAACAGATCCCAGATCCCAGATCCCGACTGTAACCGACTGAAATACCGTTTAAGGCCTGCCTGAACCAGCAGAGGAAGAACTCGAAGAAGAGCAGGAAGTCCCAGGCGAACGATGACACGAGAGACGAGAGGACAGAGGACGAGTGGACGAGTTTCTCTGATTTCCACAAGATCACGTACATCGTCATTAAAGAGTCTGTGGTTAGCGTGTACAGACAGGACTACAGACGGATGGTGAGTACGAGCTAACAACAAATCAAACCAACAGCTAGCGAGAGTGTGAGGGTTAATATGATCTATAAACAAACAAAGGGCTAACAGGCTAACACAGGCTAAACAATAATAACTGGCTAAGGGTTAACAAGCTAAGAGTAAACACGTGGCTAAGAGCTAATAGTTGGCTAATTGTAAAATTAGGGCTAACAGTTGGCCAACTGTTAACGAGGAGCTAAAGGCCAAAAGTTGGCTAATGGTAAATGAGTGGCTAAGGGCTAAAAGTTGGCTACTTGTAAATGAGTGGCTAAGGGCTAACGTTTGGCTAATTGTAAACGAGTGGCTAAGGGCTAACAGTTGGCTAATGGTAAGCTAGTGGCTAAGGGCTAACAGTTGGATAATGGTAAATGAGTGGCTAAGGGCTAACAGTTGGCTAATGGTAAGCTAGAGGCTATGAGCTAACAGTTGGCTAATGGTAAGCTAGAGGCTATGAGCTAACAGTTGGCTAATGGTAAGCTATAGGCTATGAGCTAACAGTTGGCTAATGGTAAGCTAGACGCTATGAGCTAACAGTTGGCTAACGGTAAACATGGCAGCAAAGAGGCCGTTACATGCTAAGCTAACATGCTAATCAATAACAAAAGGCTAAGAAGCTAAGGCTAACAATTCCCTAAATTGAACAATAGCTAACACTAGCTAACATGTGACACCCTGGGCTAACTAAAGGCTAACGGGATACTAATCGTAAGCAGCACGTTTATCCTCAGTGCATTATGGGTAATGTAGTTAATTCTGTAGATCTGGATTTACCTGGTATCTCCTCTAACAGGAAGTGAACTTTGCGGGCCGTAGCGAGGCCTTAGCCTTTGCTAGTCTGATAGACGGCTATTTCCGGCTGACGGTGGACGCGCATCACTTCCTGTGTACCGAGGTGGCTCCGATCTCAGTACAGACTAACCTGCAGGAGGGATGTCACGGCCCCATCAGGTGAGTGTTGGGACGGTTAGTAAACATGTGCAGGATCGTACCTGAGGGAGTCAAAGCCCCTAACCCTCCGTCCGTCTGTCCGTCCGTCTGCCCGTCCGTCTGCAGCACCGAGTACGCCACCCACAAACTAAAGCAGGAGGGGTACAAGGAGGGCATGTTCATCCTGCGCTGGAGCTGTGCCAATTACGACCACGTCCTGCTCACGGCCATCGTCCAAGAGGTACAGTCTGTCCCAGGGACCAGCGCCCAGGGACCAGTGCCCAGGGACCAGTGCCCAGGGACCAGCGCCCAGGGACCAGCGCCCAGGGACCAGTGCCCAGGGACCAGTGCCCAACAAACCAAAAGAAAGAAATAAAATAAAGAATAAAAAAAAAAAAAAAGAAAAACAGGATAAAGTCGTAATAATTAAAGAATAAAATCTTAATAATTAAAGAATAAATTTGTAATAGAGAATGAATTGCAATAATTAAAAAAAATTGCAATAATTAAAGAATAAAGTCGAGATAATTAAAGAATAACATTATAATAAATAAAGAAATAAAGTTGTAACACAAAGCAAAAAGTCGTAATAATTAAAGAATAAATGTGTAATAAAGTATAAAATTGCTATAATTAAAGAATAAAGTTGTAATAATTAAAGAATAAAATCAGAATAATTAAAGAATACATTTGAATAATTACAGAATAAAATCGTAATAATATAATAAAATTGCAATAATTAAAGAATAAAATTGCAATAATTAAATAATAAAATCGTAACAATTAAAGAAAAAAAGTTGTAATAATTAAAGAATACATTTGTAATAGAGAATAAAATTGCTATAATTAAAGAATAAAATCAGAATAATTAAAGAATAAAATCAGAATAATTAAAGAATAAAATTGTAATAATTAAAGAATAAAATCAGTATAATAAAAAAATACAGTTTAATAATTAGAGAATAAAATCGCAATAATTAAAGAATAAAACTGTAATAATTAAAGAATAAAATCGTAATAATGAAAGAATAAAATTGCAATAATTAAGGAATAAAATCGCAATAATTAAAGAATAAAGTCGTAATAATTAAAGCATAAAATCTCAATAATTAAAGAATAGAATAGTAATAATTAAAGAATAAAATCAGAATAATTAAAGAATAAAATTGCAATAATTAAAGAATAAAATTGTAATAATTAAAGAATAAAATCAGAATAATTAAAAAATACAGTTTAATAATTAGATAATAAAATTGCAATAATTAAAGAATAAAATCGCAATAATTAAAGAATAGAATAGTAATAATTAAAGAATAAAATCGCAATAATTAAAGAATAAAATCGCAATAATTAAAGAATAAAATCGCAATAATTAAAGAATAAAATCGTACTAATTAAAGCATAAAATCATAATAATTAAAGAATAGAATAGTATTAATTAAAGAATAAAATCGTAATTATTACAGAATAAATACTGGCCACTGTTTGTCCAATACTGTTAATAATACCTGTACCAGGGGTCACATGGTACGAATATAAATGCCCTCTTGTACCTGCCTCCTTCTCTCCTCAGAGGGACGTCTCCGGCGGCACTGTTAAATCCTTCAAGAACTTCCAGATCGTGAAGACGGAGGCCGGCTTCCGGCTGTACGGGACCGACATGGAGGCCCCCACGCTGAGAGAGCTGACCAATCGTCTGTGTGGCCACAGCCTGAGCACGGAGAACGCCACGCTCAAACTGGGACGAGGCTGCCCCCCTCAGCCCCGGGGTAAAACCACGACCTCGAAATAAACCTGCCTGTTTAATTAGTGCGATTTTTATAGTACGAGGAAATGTCTCCTGTTTCCAGAGCTGTCCAACCTGCTGATGGTGACGAGGCCGGACTCGATCACGCCCCCCTCTGTAACGAGCCAGCTGGTCTTCCACCGAATCAACAAAGAGGACATCGTACGGGTCGGTGCATTTTACTGTTTTTATTTCTCATTCCTTTTGATTTCTTGGAACGAAACGTGAATCGCACGACCTTAAATGCACTTCCACAGAAGTCTAGCTCGGGGCCACCTGTGGGTACACGTAGTAAAACGAGAAACCAGTCTGGTTTTACAACCTGTTCAGTCACGTCCAAGTCAAACCAGAGCAAGGATAAAGAATGACGGATCTCCCTTTTTTTTATTTGAACCCGATTATCAGGATTAGAAAAGCTCCAGATTCGGATAAATCCCTCTTTCTCTCGTGGCGTTACCGTTTTTCGCCAGGTGGTCTCGACCTCATTTTGGGTCTCCATCAGGTCTCATGGGTACAGAAAATCCTAAAGGGTTCACAAACGTTTAAGCGCTCTACGCGAGACGATGGGCAGACTGGGCGAACGTAGGGGGTTCCTAGCGATTTTAAAGTTGTGCTCGCTGCCCCCGCTGCGCAGGAGAGGCATCTGGGCAAAGGAACTCGTACCAACATTTACGCGGGCACGCTGAAGATGAACGAGGACGACGACAATCTGATCAGCTTCGACTCCACCAAGGACGTCAGGGTGGTCCTGAAGGTCCTCAGCGCCGGACTCAAGGACATTTCGGTAAGTGCGTTCTGTTGTTCCGGTCCTGGGACTGGATTCGTCTTCAAATAACGTTGCCATGTGTTGCAGTTTCACACTTTCGATCAGTTCGGTGCGACTAAAAGGATTTTTAAAAATTAAATCTTAAATCTTCACTTCTTTTTTTGTACGCTCACTGTTTTTTTTTTGTTTTTTTTCCCCCTTTCGAGCACGGTCAAAAGGTGTCTCGCAACGGGGTTTTTTTTTCCGATTTTTAGGATTTCCGAATCTGTAAAACGTTCTTACACAGGAAAAAGATTTAAGAATCGCACTTATGAACTTCTTCATGAGCTTTTTCTCGACTCTCGATACCAAGAAGAAGCAGCTTTATTAAATTTTTATTTAAAAAAAAAAATTTTTTTAAGTGTTACGAGATCCTTCTGATTTTTCTCCAATAATGACATTTAAGAGCAGGGCGGGGCCATGAACCGACCTAATCTGGGTCTGCCTGGGTCTGTCCTCACGTTCCCCACTGGGGGCGGCACGGGGGCTCGGTGGGGCGGCACAGCAAGACGGTCCCGGGTTCGATCCCAGGGTGGGGCGGCCTTGGTCCTTTCTGTGCAAAGTCTGCATGTCCTCCCCGTGTTTGCGTGGGTTTACTCCGGGTACTCTGGTTTTCCAGTCCAAAGACAGGCGTGTTAGGTTAATTGGTGTCTCGAAGGTGGCCCTCGGTGTGTGTCTGTGTCTAACACGTCTGCTCCCCCAAGGCCTTTTTGGAGACGGTGAGCCTGATGCGGCAGATCTCACACAAACACATGACCCTGCTCTACGGCATCTGCATGCACAGCATGGACGGTAAGCGCTACCCCCATACACCCCCCATTCCCCCCCCCAACCCCACCCCCCCACCCGGCCGCCGTTCCGTTTAATGACCCGGGTGTCCCCGTTCTGAACAGTTATCATGGTGGAGGAGTTTGTGCAGCACGGCCCTCTGGACCTCTTCATGCGGGCCCATCACCCCGACCTGACCCCGTCCTGGAAGTTCCAGGTGGCGGAGCAGCTGGCCAGCGTCCTCAGCTACCTGGTGAGCCCGCCTGAGGTGTGAACGTCGTCGCCGGTACGTCCTTCCGATCCAGATTTACATTCCGGTTCCGTTTTTTTTTTTTTTTAGGAGGACAAGAAGCTGGTCCACGGTTACGTTTGCACAAAGAACATCCTGCTGGCCAGGGACGGCCTGAATGGCCAGCAGGCTCCGTTCATAAAGCTGAGCGATCCCGGCGTTCCCATGACCGTCCTCAACAGCGAAGGTACGCCGAGATCCGACCGCTTCCGAACGGCCCGGTCCGGTCGGTTGAGTCCGCCTTTAAATCTCAGGGATCTTGTGTTTTTTTTTCCCAGAGTGCATAGAACGGATCCCGTGGATCGCCCCCGAGTGTTTGAAGAACCCCAAAGTGCAGAGCGTCGCGGCGGACAAGTGGGGCTTCGGGACGACCCTGTGGGAGATCTGCTACAACGGAGAGGTGCCGCTCAGGGACAAGACGCTTGCAGAGGTGACCCGCGTTTATCCGGAATAACCCTTAAATCCGAGCGTTGTGTATAAACTGAGGTGTGTGTGTGTGTGTGTGTGTGTGTGTGTGTACGAACGAGCAGAAGGAGCGCTTCTACGAGGCCGAAGGCGCCCTGGTCATCCCCAACAGCAGCGAACTGGCCGAGCTGATCACCCAGTGCATGAACTACGACCCCAGGAAGAGGCCGTTCTTCCGAGCCATAGTGCGGGAGCTGGATCGCATCAAGGAGCAAAGTGAGCCTCCGGAACGTCCCTGACCGCCCGCCGCCGCCGTCTTTTCGATGTAAACACTGATCGCGTTCTCTTTCGCTCCGTGCTCACAGACCCCGAGATGGTGTCGGGCATCGCCCCCGTGCAGGAGACCGACCCCACGCTGTTCGAGAGCAGGTTTCTCCAGAAAATCCGGGACCTCGGAGAGGTAGTGCCGATTTGCGATGGGGAAATGTTCACGTCACGCTTAGTGTTTTCCTTTCGGTGGGCTGTCGTTACTAATGGGGATTCGAGTACCGAGCAAGCGACGAGCAGGGGCCGTGGGGCGTGGGCCGTAACGGTGATTTGTGCTGCAGGGTCACTTCGGGAAGGTGGAGCTGTGTCTGTACGACCCTCACGGGGATCAGACGGGTCAGATGTTGGCTGTGAAGTCTCTGAAGTCGGAGAGCGACGGCCCCTAGACCAGCAACCTGAGGAGGGAGATCAACACCATGAGAGAGCTGTACCACCAGAACATCGTCAAGTACAAAGGAATCTGCAACGAGGAGGGTCAGATTATTTATATATATATATATGTGTATATATATATATATATATATATACACACGCACACACACACACGCACGCACACCTCTATATTGTATACAGAGGCGTTTATGATGTTCTCAATGTGTTCCTCAGGTGGGAGGACCATCAAACTGATCATGGAGTACCTCCCCGCTGGGAGCCTCAAGGACTTCCTGCCCAAAAACAAAGCCAAGACTAGTCAACAGCGCCTCCTGCTGTACGCCCTGCAGATATGCCAGGTACAAACACGGGAGCGTTCATTTAACCTGCCTTTAGTTCACATCTCCAGAAAACTGGAGGATTAAAGGAGGGGTGTGTGTGTGTGTGTGTGTGTGTGTGTGTGTGTGTGTGTGTGTGTGTGTGTGTGTGTGTGTGTGTGTTAAGGGAATGGAGTACCTCGGCTCTCAGAACTACATCCACAGAGACCTAGCGGCTCGGAACGTTCTGGTGGAAAACGAGACGCTCGTTAAGATCGGAGACTTCGGCCTGACCAAGAGCATCAAAGATAACGAGGAGTATTACACGGTCAAGGAGGAGCAGGACAGTCCGGTCTACTGGTGAGGAGGCAGGGCGCCACCTTCAGGCCAAAACTAGATCGTCTTATTGCTCTCCTTTTTTTAAATTTTTAAAAAAAAATTTATTTCACTCTTTCTTTGTTTCATTTCTATATTTTATTTTTAATGAATACATTTTATTTTATTTTTGATTATCTTATGTTTTTTTATTTTATTTATTTTTTGCTTGCTCGGTTTCTTACAGCATGGGTTCTTTTTTTTTTTAAATTTTGTTCTTAACTTCTGTTTTTTTTTTACATTTATTTAGCTCTTACCTCATTTATTTATTTATTTATTTTTTTTTCTTTCTTTTCTTTTTCTTTTTGATTTTTTTTTTTCCCCCGCTTTCTGTTACCCTTGTGCTTTTTTTTAATTCTTATTGTTTCTGCTTTTTGTTTCTTTTTTCCTTACTTTTTTCTTCATTTTGTTTTTCCTTTAGGCCAGACTTTTTTAATTACTTGTTCCTCAGACGTTTCTACTTAAGAATCTACTGAGGAGGGAGGAAAAAAAAATCTAAATAAATCTTTATTTTTCAGCACTTTTTAATTTCTCGAGGATGATGTGAAATCAATACAAGGAAGGAGGAAGAAATAAAAATAAATTTTTATTTAAAAATAACATTTATTTAACCTACAATTAAAATTTAAGTGAATCTGGAAAAAAAAATTAATGTACAAAACAATACCGTCGGCTCTCCACCGGAGAGCGGAAAAAGTTAAAAAAATTAATGTTTATTTTTATTTTATTTTTTTTATTTCAACCATTGGCGCTGCGGCGGATCCGCAAAATACAAAAAAAAAATAAAAAAATTTTTTTTGTATTTTTCAAATATGATCGTCGGCGGATCCGCGAAACAAAGCAATAAAAAAAGTCTGGCCTTACTTCTATTAATACATTCCTTTCTTTTTTGTCCTATTTGTGGTCTTACGCTTAATCTTTATTTTTCTTTATTGATTTGCTCTTCGCAAATGTTTTCTCTGATTATTTCTTTCTTTTTTTTTTTTTTCGCTTACCTGTTTATTGTGATTTGTTTGTAAACCTTTAATAGTGTTAATAAAGATCTAACTTAAGAAGGTTTAAATATTTTTCTTTGGACTTTTCTTTAGGTACGCTCCCGAGTGTCTGATCCATCGAAAGTTTTACAAAGCCTCAGACGTCTGGTCCTTTGGAGTGACCCTTTATGAGCTCATGACCTACTGCGACCGCAAGAGCAGCCCCCCGGAGGTACGAGGCCTCGGCGTACACTTAGGTCAGCATTCTGTAAGCAGATGTTTAATCCTGTTATCTCTGCTCCTCCAGATGTTCCTGAACACCATCGGCCAATCTCACGGCCAGATGACCATGGCACGACTGGTGAAGGCTCTGGAGGGAGGCTGGCGTCTGCCCTGCCCCGCATCCTGCCCGGATACGGTACGGCACGGCCCCCCCTTCCCCCTACAGAACAGAGTTATTCAATTCTGTTTCCTCTCCAGACTCTCATATGTTCTTATTTTTTCATTTTGTTCTTTCTTTATTTTATTTTGGTTTACTACTTTTCCTTCCTTGTTGTGTTCTTATTTTCTTTTCCACGTCTATCCCCTTACACTTTCATTCTTTTTGTTTTTAAATTCTCAATTTTATTCATTTTTTTTCCCCCCCATGTAGTTTCTTTTTGGCCAGACTTTTTTTATTGCTTTGTTTCGCGGATCCACCGACGATCATATTTGAAGAATACAAAAAAAATACAAATTTTGGTATTTCGCGGATCCGCCGCAACACCGATGGTTGAAATTCAAAAACAAAAAAATATTTATTTTTTTTTTAGCTTTTTCCGCCCTCCGGTATTGTTCTGTACAATACATTTTTTTCCAGATTCACTTTATTTTAATTGTAGGTTAAATAAATTATTAAAAAAATTATATATATTTTTTCTTCCTCTTTCCTTGTATTGATTCCACATCGTCCTTTAGAAATTGAAAAGTGCTGAAAAATGAAGATTTATTTTAATTTTCTTTCCTCCCTCCTAGATTCTAAAGTAGAAACATCCAAGGAACAAGCAATTAAAAAAGTCTGGCCTTATCAAAATCTTTCTTTCACTTTATTTTTTTTTCTGGTCTCTACATTTTTGCCTTCCACGATATTCTTCTTGTTCTCATTATTTCATTGTTTTAATCGTTTTTGCCTTACTCTCTTATTTCTTTCCTTTTACACTCTTCTGTGTTTCTTATTGTTATTTTTCCTCTTTTTTTGTGCTCCTTTCACTCATTCTACTGTGTGTGTGTGTGTGTGTGTGTGTGTGTGTGTGTGTGTGTGTGTGTGTGTGTGTGTGTGTGTGTGTGTGTGT